>JAUCMS010000079.1:869954-884612 GCA_032357445.1 Enteromius radiatus
TTCGAGTTATTCGAGTTATTCGAGTTATTCGAGTTATTCGAGTTATTCGAGTTATAACGAGCTATATCGAGTCTATTGTACCTTTGTACTTTTGGTTTTGTTTGCATTCCTTCTGTAAACTCTTTTAGTGGAAGATTCAGTTTTACTTGCGTTTTTTTACAAATACTGGTTGTTGGACTAACTGCAAAAGTGGTATAAGAACCTGTACAAAGATATGCCACTACAATGAAAGTATTTATTTTTTTTATTTCTCATAAGCTGCCTGCAGATGTGTAATGTTGTAAAACATTTCTGTATTCATCTTAAAATATCAGTTGTAGGCAGGTTTGACTTTGCCGTCCTGACTTTGTTGCTCACTTTTCACCTCAACTCTGTGTTCTCTGTCCTTGGGTCCAAAGTGGCGACATTGACTGCTGTTGTGTCTGTTATGTTGTGTATATAGTCTCGTCTATGTTTAATCAGTGTTTTCTTTCGTAAGTACTGCTAGAGGACAGGAGTGGATGCCTTTGTCTTTTATCCTCCCACCGCAGATGTAATAGGAATCTCGTGTTTTGCGTTGAGGTTGATGACACGTGTGCCTTTTAAAGGGATGCTTCATTACTTCTACATTCAGATCCTACAGAGGTTATTGGAGGGTCAGAGATCACGTGTGGAAAATAGCTGGCTGTTCCTTGTTTATTCAGTCAAAACTACAATCTTCTTTCTGTCTTCTTGTTGACTTTTCTTCACTTTTGTTTCAGGAGACAGTCCATGATTCCGCATTTGACCTTGTGATGCTACTCTTGACGTTTAACATTTAATGTTTACTCTCCATTGAAGGTTTTGGTGCATAGAAACCAGTTGAAACATTTCAAACAAGAGGACACCAGGAATGAGAAAGGGGTGTGGTTAAGATTTTATGGTTGAATACTTAGGGAGCAACATACTGTACTGAGCAATAGAGAGCATGTGATATATAAATAGTCATAAATAGTTCTTTAGAAAGCTGAAGAATGTGTTCAGGGTTTAACTGCAACAATCCACTCCCATAAGGCATTGCAAATGACTGAATGAACGAGTGACACTTTCAAACTACGCTAGGTAACACTTTATTTTAAGGTGTCCTTTTACTTGCATGTATTATAATAAAAGCAAATTGTGCATAATAACATGCATGTAACCCTAAGCCCAACCCAAACCTAACCATATAGCAAGTACATGTAGTTAATTAATATTACTGAGTACAAGGACGCCTAAAATGAAGTGTAACATCGTAAATAAAATAAACATAAAGCAAAAATACTATTTGAATTTCTATAAAAGCTTCAGGTTTATTTCAATGCATTGCTTTGCGTTTATTTGTAATTGTTTGAAAAAAAACCCTGTTTTCTATAAATGTATAAAATATAAAGATTTATATTTTTTTATGCACAGTATTGTGAAGGATTCAGATTTTGTACTGTACCTTGCATTAATTAAAGCATATGAAATGTTACCAGACAGCAGTAAACCATGCTTAAATAATATCACTTTCCACAGGTGCTTTACAGTTACTTTTTTCCAGTTTAAGCAGTTATTTGCACAGTTGCTTACTTTCCAGTTACATTTCAGTTACTTTACTTTTATGCACTGGTTATAATTTTCTATTCAGTCATGCTTTTTGAGTCGACTGTATCATTTGTAAAACGTGTACCTCCTCGAATACTTTTGTTGCTGTACTGTGGTTCATGGCTTGAACTCTTTATTGAGGAATCATTTAAAATCTCTGTGGAGCAAATTAATCTGTAAAGTCCTTGACTGCATGTGCAGTGTAAGTTGATTGACCAGTCGATGAGCACATTAACTTCAGCATCGTAAAGGGCATCCACACTTAGTTTTACAACTTTCACTTTCATTTCGGTTTGCCACACCCTAAAAAGGCTTCTTACACAACCTCTGTCTTTTTTTATATGAAGCATATTCTGTGGCATTGCTGTGTCCTCCATGCACACAGCCAGTTGTTGCGCATGCCTGGACCGCATGCAGCTGTTCACGTGAGCGGGGCTATTCCAGAACAGAGAGGGCCTCCAGACCTTAACGGTAGCTCCTCGCCTGCTGCTCCAAAAGAGCTTCGGCCCTTTAGGAACGCTGGAGGGGGAAAAGTTGCATGAAATTTGCTATTGGGAGCGATCATACAGTAGCTGTCAGGCATAAACATGAGGGTTTAACCTTTCCCAGACTGACCCGTACACAGGGGAACAGCCAAAAAGTGCCAGGGAAAGGTCAGCATGCACAAAATATCAGAAGGGAGCTTAGTAGGTTGTCTGTTCGATATCTAGTGTAACTGTAGTTACATTCTCAGCATAGAATGTATTTATATCACAAGTCATTGAAGAGCAAGAGGGCAAACATTGTTTTTGAAGAAAATGTTGCTTGTGCAAAATTGTGCGTGTAAAGAATTATACCTTATAACCTTTTGTTGCACAAAACTAGTTCTTGTGTTAGAAAGGCTCAAAAAAAGAGCATTTACACACATCCCAGAAACAGAATGATGTGCTGCAGTAGTGTAATCTGAGTGCACTCTTCGTTCACAAGTTTAGAAGTGTTTGATTTGAAATAGTGCAGGTTTTCTTTTAAAGGTGAGGTATGTCGTTTCTGTGCTTCTGGTGTCAGCTAGCAGAACACAAACAACCTTTGCAAATGCTCACACACTTTTACAATTGTTCTTATCCTTACAATATCTTATCATTTTATCTGGGGCTTGACAGTGCATGACAAAAGAGAGTTTACCTTACCTTTCGAGGAGAAATCTTGATCCAAACCCAATTCTCCATCTTGTAAAAGCCTTACAATGGTAGATTGAAATGTGGTTTTGACCCTTTTTTTGCACAAAATATGTATGCTTACATTTTTTCCTAGTGTTTAATATGTATTGTTTGTTGGGCAATATGTTAAAAATGGCTCTATATATATATATATATATATATGAAATAGGCCGACAGATTTAAAAAAAAAAAAAAAAAAAAGAAATCCAGATACAAAAATGCAAATGCCGAAATACATACTGTATATTGCAAATCAGCCAAAAAATGCAGAGGAGAATTTTTGCCCATATGGCCTAGCCCAGGATGCTCAATGTTTACAGGGATGATACAATAGTCATATATAGTCAGTAGCAATACTATATAACAAGAGATTTTTGTAAAACATAAAAAAATAATGTCTTCCTAATAATGTGTGTAATATGTTGCTTGTGGTCTTAAATTGCTGGCAGACCAACTAGAAACAAACCCTACAGGAAACTCTCTGGACTCAGACGCACCCAGGCTTGTTGACAGCCATTACTATATTTGCCATGTTAACACAGCCGTTAACTTAACAGGACTTTCCTATGGTTTCTTTCAGTTTATGAATTGCATGTAACCTGTTGTAATTTTCTTTCTTGCAGGTCACGCATTACAAACAGTATCCACCCAACACCAGCAAGGTGTACTCTTACTTCGAGTGCCGCGAGAAGAAGACAGACTCTACCAAGCTCAGAAAGGTCAAATACGACAAAACGGTCTTCTATGGGCTTCAGTACATTCTCCACAGATATTTAAAAGGTACGTTGGACGTGTCTGTCAGCACTACTTCAAGTTGCAAATGGAAAACGCAGCATTGCAGGTCATTTTGGGTTGAGTTGATGCTCAAGAATGCAGCTTGCCCTCCAAGCTTGAAAAATAATAACATTGTTTCTTCCAAGGGGGGAAAAAAATTACTTTCTCGTGATGGAGCCAGTGTTAAATGACCAAACTTGATGGTAGAGTTATAGGCTAAGAATATCCGAATGCTGCTCAAATGTGCCACATTTATAAAGGAATTTTGTCTATTTTTACATTGAAATGGATTTCATGGTGCGCTGGGGTGAAGGCTTTAGAAATTGTGTGATAGGATGAAACAAGACAATTGAACATCTGCTCTTTCACCCACAAAAGACAGCTGCCCGACGCAGCTCTGGTCACAGATTCAGCCTGGATTCTGCATAAATAAGTAACACTTCTCTTTCTGTTGTTGTCTCTCTTTGATCTGTTTATGCTTGTTTACCATTTTTTTTTTTCTTCTGAATTTCAAATCCCAGAATTTGTTTTGCAGATCATTGTAGCCTTTTCTAAACTTGATACTGTAAGAACATTTTATGTTTTAATGTTAATGTTGGTCTAAAGGTTTTTTTTTTTTTTAAATTTGGTTGTGTGTACTAGTTAGCTAACTGAAATTAGTTTTATTTTATTTCAGATAATTATTATTCAGCTTTAATAATAAAAAGCAACGCATTTTTAATGTTTGTAGTTAACTTTAATAACCCTATTTACACTATATATATATATATATATATATATATATATTTAAAAAGTGACAGTATCTGCTAAAATACTACATTAAAATATTAAAACTCAAGTAGAACTGCATTTTTATTTTTGAGGATGCTGTGCCTTTAAGACAGTACTGGTGGGACAAAGCTACACTGTAAGCAAGGAAGAGTCTCTTAATGCAATAAAGCGAGTATGTAGGGAAATGTGCACAGGGACACACACCGACCTCTTTCTTGAACAGTGTTTTTTTTTATTCCTGCACTGTTCAGCCAGTTCCTTGAGGTGTGTGATACTCTTGTCTCACAATTGTCCCGTCTCTTTTTGTGCTCACAGGACAGGTTGTCACACAAGAGAAGATTCAGGAAGCAAAAGAGGTGTACCGGGAACACTTTCAGGATGATGTGTTTAATGAAAAAGGATGGAATTACATATTGGAGGTACGGAGAAGTTCACCTCTGTGACATTTCTGTCTGTGCTGAATGTTTTGTCCCAACAGGGAAGTTCAGTCATGTATTTTATGTTACATCACTGCAGAAATACAACGGTCACCTGCCCATCGAGATCAAGGCTGTGCCAGAGGGAAGTGTTATCCCGCGTGGGAATGTGCTGTTCACTGTAGAAAGCACAGACCCGGAGTGCTACTGGCTCACTAACTGGGTAGAGGTGAGCCATGACCCTGAACTGATCTCTATAGTGTATTTACATTCAAAACAGTCAAACAAATGATTATATTATTAATTTAATATAATTGTATATGTTTTTACTGATGGTAAGGCATTATGAAAGTATGAAATTCACAAATCCTGTGTTCTGATTTATTCCTTTCTGTATTCTGTTTTATGATTTATTACAAATGTCTCATCAGAAATGGTGGAAGTCAAATTAGTTATTAGTCATCATGTTTGTGCCAGTGAAAATGTTGGAAAAAATTATGAAACTACTGAGCCAACCCAATATAAAAAAAAAAAAGATTTTTATTTCTGAATCCTTGAAATTTTAACCCTTTTGTTATGTTTTTATATAGAATATACATGTATAAGCTAATCTTCTTTGGCCAATTTACTGCTTTGTTTTTGCATTGGCCCAAAATATAAATCCAAAATATATTTCATGCATATCCAAATAGGAATAATTCAGTCATGATAGTCTAGATTCATTAGGCACTGTATATTAGCCACAAAACACACAGATTCATGAATCACTGGTGGAGTAAACAGTAGGGTGCCCGTTTTGGCAGCATGATCCTCCTTTGGTTCATAATTCAGAGGAATTATATATAATCAGGCATGCAGTTTACATTTCTCACTGTAATGATTAAAGCGTCTCCATATGACGGATTGGACGATAACTTGCCGTAATGGACTGTGCAAAAAGTAAAATGTCATGCCACACCACTTCCTTCTTTGGATTTAGTGCCAAACCTGCTGAGTCATGCTGACACCCAGCCACACCTGTACAGTCGTCATGAAATACTACACCTGTCACCAAGGGAACATCGCTTGTCTTTTAGTCTTGGCATTTTGAGTTTGTATAGTCAATACATTTGTATAGTCAAATCAGCTTTTAGTTCCTTTACAAATGACTTAGAGGGCTTTGAATGTATGGCAAACGTGTTGTCATGCTTAGCTGGTGAATTTAGTCTGTGTGTGTGTCCTTGGCTCTCAGTACACACTGTCACCACCTATCTATCCTCCAGTGATTGCAAACACGCGTCTGCTTCCTTCATGATGACCATGAGAAGGCACTGATGCTTATGAATAACTTCACTGTTTTTAGACTTTTCAGACTCACACGGCGACATTTAACTGATCATAAAAAATATTTAGTATAAGCTTCTCTTAAACCTTCATCCTTTGTGTTGTGAGGCTGGAGAGAGTCACATGCTGGCACATTGCGTTATAGTTTGGCTTTACAATCATGTGACCCAGCGCTCATGCTAGTGACCCTGGCAGTTTGAAGCTAATCTCTGGCGGCAGGATGCACATCTGAACACAAAGACAGATTTGGGGCTTACTGACATTATGTATGAAGTTTACTCGCTGAAGACGCAGAAAACCCACAGATCAATGCGAAAAAGCTGTTAATGTTTGAAAACAAAGCAAGTCCTATAAATACTGTATGCCATTTAAATCATGTAATTTATATATATATATATATATATCTTTATTATAATTAATAATGGTTATGGTTTTATTAATAATTTATTCAATATTCATTTAATAGGAATTAAATAATAATTTTATATTCTCTCTTTTTTTGAATCTTATTATGTGTCATTAGTGCTTTTTTTTTTTTTCTCTGAAATGACTTTTTGATTGACATATGTTTATTAGGTTAGCGAGCTACAGACTAATGTTATCCAGTAGCCAAACAGCAATTTAGACATTGTTTTTAAGAAATTAGAGACTTTATGCCCACTTCACATGATCCAATCAGTTCCTGGTGGACAAAATCAAATCCCATCCAATATTTTTCTCACTGAATATCCTGTTTCACTTAGAAATACGTCAAGTTACTGAATTAAAATGGGTTGCGATCAGAGACTACAATGAGCAATGAGTGACATCATTGTGACAATAGTATTGTGCGAATTTTGCAGCCATGGTTTAAGGCAAAAAAAAAAGTGACCAAAAAAACACATTGATTGCATTAAAAATCACTGTCCTTAGAATCTCAGATGTTTAGATGGGTTGAATCGGGTTCATGTGATCGGGACACCGAGATGTTCTTGTGCCCAAAGGCTTGTGCCCAGGGCTTATCAGGGTATGTGCACAGTATGATAATATTGACTTGACCGGCTGGTCTTTAACAAAGCATTTCTGCCTGGCATCCCCGTTTGAGTCCAGCAAACCCTCTGTCTGTGTTGACTCTGCGACACATTCCCAAGCACTCGGGTCACATCAAGCTTTAGGTTTTTGGATTCAGGTTCTGGCTGTGACTTTTAGATGCATGGGCTATAAGGTGCCTTAATTGGGGGGGAATTCACATGTTGTGCACAAATAATCGATTTTCTAATCACGGTTACTGATGCCACAATTATGTAATCGTTTAAAGTGGCAGGTTTTTTTTTTCTTTCTAAAGGTTTAAGGGTCTTTCCATTGTTTTAATTTTTAGTATAATGTCATAGTTTTGCTTTTTTTATTTAAAGAAAACACACTTCTGATATTTAGTTTGATCATGAACCATTCCAATGACGCAGATTTGTCTCCTCAACAGACTATCCTGGTTCAGATCTGGTATCCCATCACTGTCGCAACAAACTCACGAGAACAGAAGAAGATTCTGGCCAAATATCTCATGGAAACGTCAGGAAGCCTGGAAGGACTGGAATATAAACTGCATGACTTTGGCTACAGAGGGGTTTCATCTCAAGAGGTGATGTTTATGTGTTGCTGCACTTCATTTGAAGCGCTAAAAGCTTGGAGAGGCTGTTTGCTGTTACCCAAACCCTACAAATCTGATTTAAGTACATGCATGGAAAGTCAGAAGTGTCTTCTTACTCGTATTCATAGCATTCAACTGCAGATGCCAAGCATTTTATTCATACAGTACATATCAATCATCCCCCACCCTGTAATTTCCTGCTGATGGCTTTGTTTCTGGACTAGCTGTGTGTTTATACTTGTATTTTGGTTTCAGACGGCTGGTATCGGCGCATCTGCACACTTGGTAAACTTCAAAGGAACAGACACTGTGGCCGGGATCGGTGTTATCAAGAAGTACTACGGCACCAAAGACCCGGTTCCTGGTTTCTCAGTTCCAGCTGCAGAACACAGGTGGAACAACTTAAAACTAAGAGCTTGATGATAGTAAACTTCATTGCAAAACAATGTTTTGCACGCTATAAGATAAAGTGGCCCAATGCATTTTGGTTAGTTAGTGCTGCACCATTACACTTCTCCTTTTCTGCCCTGTACCAAGAGCTGACAGCACCCTGTTACGTAATTACCAAAGACCAGTGTTTCCTCACACTCCAGTAATTTGTAGTGCAGTTTTTAATGTTGTTAAATGTTGGAATTTTGCACTAGTTTCAGTACTGCTTTTGCAATTTAGTGTTGCGTTGACATACAGCATGTTTTGTACAATGCTGCCACCTAGAGGTAGATATCATAACTTGAGCAATAAGCACTGTGTTTTATGAGTGATGTTTTTGCGGTTTTATTATATTTATAATTTATAGTTTGTATAAAATGCAATTTTAATTACAATGGTTTAGTTTTTTGTTATCTGTAATGCTAACAGATAAGCAAATTGCCAGATAATTGCAGAAGATCACATAATATACATAAGAATGTTATTGAATAATTTAGTAATAGTATTAATAATACAGTATAATAATATTGACAATTTAGTTTTTTACTAATTTATCAATTACACACACACACAACATATGTAATATATGTATATGTGTTTCATAGTGTAGGTGTAAACACACTGCATATTTAAGCATTATTGATTTGACAGATGAAAAAAAATAAAACTTTGAACTGAATTAACATAGATGCACATACTGTATATCAGTATACCTGGAGGGCTGGTGTCCTGCAGAGTTTAGCTTCAACCCTAATTAAACACACCCGAAGCAGCAAATACATTTTCTTGATGTTGCCTGGTCTCTTTGTATTGCAGCACAATCACTGCCTGGGGAAAGGACCATGAGAAGGATGCGTTTGAACATATCGTCAAGCAGTTCCCTTCTGTCCCCGTGTCAATTGTCAGTGACAGCTACGACATCTACAACGCCTGCGAGAAGATCTGGGGGGAGGACCTGAGGAGTCTGATCGAGATGAGGAGTGCAGACGCCCCGCTGGTGGTCCGACCGGATTCAGGAAACCCTCTAGACACCGTGCTAAAGGTAGACATTATCGCAACTGAATGGTTATTCTGTAATTTGTATTTTTTCTGTTATATATACATGCTATCAAAGGATTAATCAAGATTGAACTCATCCAAAATAAAGGTTTTGGTTTACATAATATAAGCCTCTGTACTGTGTATATTTATTATGTATTTATCAATGCACACTTATGCATATATGACAAATATGTTATATTTACATATTAAATATATTTATAAATTATCAAATTTATATGTAAATTTAAAAACTTACAAATGTAAATATTTTCAAAATATATGCTCTATGTGTGTGTATTTTTATATATATATATATATATACATGTACATATACATAATAAATATACACCGTACACATACATATATTATACAGTGAACTTTTTTTTAATATATATATATATATATTTAATATTATTATTATTATTATTATTATTTTCTTTTTTCTGTATATAGTGTGTAGCATGTCTATTAAGTCTATTGAATCTTATTTTCCAGGTCCTAGAAATTTTAGGAAAGAAATTTCCTCTGATTGAGAACTCTAAAGGCTATAAGGTGCTTCCGCCCTACATCCGAGTCATTCAGGGCGACGGTGTGGACATCAATACTTTACAGGAGGTGTGTATGTCATCCAGCTCAAGACTGTGTGTTATATGAATTAAAACTCATTCTGTGCCTGTTTTTTGTGTCACACAGATTGTGGAGGGCATGAAAGAGCACAGATGGAGCATCGAGAACATCGCGTTTGGCTCAGGAGGAGCTTTACTGCAGAAACTGACCCGAGATCTGCTCAACTGCTCTTTTAAATGCAGTTATGTGGTGACGAACGGACTGGGCGTAAGTGTTCAGTATTCAATATGCATTATTCCGATCAGTAATATTGAGAAAATAAATGAATCATTAATAAGATGTTGTTAATTACAGGTCAACGTCTTCAAAGACCCTGTTGCGGACCCCAACAAAAGGTCAAAGAAGGGTCGGCTTTCTCTTCACAGGACACCAAGTGGAAATTTTGTTACTCTGGAAGAGGGAAAAGGTGACCTGGAGGAATACGGAGAGGTGTGTGAAATAAAATTAATTAATGCATTAGACTATATGAGGAGAAAAATGTTTATTCACTCCTTAAACAGTATTAAATCAAGTGTGATATAATACATTTTTCTATATTTTTTTAACACATTTCATATTTAGATGCTATTTATTGCATATTGAATATATATATATATCTTAAATAAACGTGCATGTATTGAATAAAACATGTTTTAAGTATTTTAGTCTTGTTTTGCAATTGAATGCATACCCCATTAATGAATTCAATCATATATTTTGAGATTGTGAGACATATTGCATTAATTTTGTTGCCGTTATTAAATTTGATTTTGAAAACTCCTAAAACCCTAACAGTAGTTGTGGTCTTGCAAGTTCGTTTTGACCCGTTTCCTCGTCTCCTCGCAGGACTTGCTGCACACTGTGTTCAGGAACGGGAAGATTGTAAAGACGTACACCTTCGATGAGGTCAGAGACAATGCCAAGCTGAAGGAGAGCGAACTGGAGGACCTGCTGCTCTGAGAGCGTCTCCCCATCAGGCCTTCTCTCCACCCACACCCACCCGAGAGAAGCTTCGTCCCGACAGACGTGAGGACACAGTTACCCCACGTTCAGTGTACAGAGCTGTTCTATGTTTCTGTCTACTGACTCCGCTACGCTTCAGTGTCTCTTTCTAAGGTGGATAAGATGCTATTTAAATCATTTAACTGTGTATTTGACCAAACGTGCTATTGATCACACGCCTTTGCAGGAATGGAGACGTTTATGTGTGCATATACCACGAGAAGATTTCGCTTTGCTTGACTGTAGGACTGAAAGGTAATCGTTCCGTGTTTGTTGAATGTTGTGTGTAGGGTTTATCACTTTATCCAAGGATTGATCTATTCCTTTATGCAAAGGAGACGGCTGAACTAGAGGGATACTTTCATTCTCTTTCGCTGACCTTGTGTTTATTTGATGTCATTTCTGGTTATATTTGAAAAGATGAAACCTAAAAGAGCATGTTTAGGCCGTGTTTCCCCCTAAAATCAAGATGGAAAAAAATACGAAGCTTAAATTTGAGCATTTTTGCTTTAATTCCATGACATTTAAGCATCCACAAATTCCCATTACTTTTAGTTTAACTGTAATTCTTGACATGCACAGTGCTGATTTTTAGTAATCATTCTTTGAAATGTTGTTACTGTAATGCAGTATTTATCATTTTTTTATTTATTTAAATAAATATATATATATTTTTAATTTGCATAAATGAAAGGATGTATAACTTCTGCATATTAAAAAAAATTGTGTGTGTGTGTGTATATATATATATATATATATATATATATATACATACTTTTTTTTTTGAGGCGGTGACTNNNNTTTATATACAAATAAAACACGTATATTTTATATAAATAAAAAAAAAAAAAAAATATATATCTATATATTTTTTTTTTTTTTCTTTATGCAAATTATAATATCTCATTTCTTTCTTTTGATTTTTTTTGGGGGGTGAAATATGACCTGGACTTGTTCTCGAAAGGATTCATCCAAATATAATACCATTTCCTTTTTGCAAAGTACATTATCCTGATTATGCCAACATGTTTAATGCTACTTCAAGTTATACAATGTAAACCTGACATTATCAAGTCAACAAAAAAAATGACTCACTACGACTCTTTATTTGAAAACATCAGTTTTATCATACAACGGGAATCATTTTAGAAAAGCTTGTTTTACTATTTTCTATACTTACTGTTTCAAACTATAGAATCATTATTTTTTATGACAGACACAATTACCGCCAGAGTTACCATAGTAAATACCCATAGTAAGAATAATGTGGCCAAACTGCCTCCTCTCTTGTATATATCGGCGTGTGTTTGTTTTGAGAGAGCTGGCTTCTTATTAGTGCAAACAGAGATCTGTTCTTATTTTTGTCTAATGGCCATTTTGTACCAACAGAAAATCCACGTATGTTACATTCTGTAGAAAGACTGATGTGGCTCGGTCAGTCTCTGGCACGTGTTGATACGCATATGTGTGTGTGGTGCGAGTGTGTGTGTACATACTTGTTTAATTGACAATACTTGCTAATTATAATTTCCTTGATGTTTTTATGTACATGTTGTGTCTCCCTTTTTATTTCAACCTCTTGGGATATTTTAAAACTAACATGACCAATGCCGTTTTGACAGCATATTAAAACAACGGCAACAGTCCATCCTTTTTGCTGAAATGTTGTTATTATTATTATTATTATTATTATTATTTCTTTTCCTTTTTTATGGAATAGTGAAAAAGATGAAACCATTCCCTTTTATAGCTGCTGTAAGGACAGTAAACTGTTTCTCAATGCACTAGCCTTCAATCTAGTTATGAAAACACTTAATTTTGATAAGTTTAAAGCTGTGTTAAGGAAAATTAGTGTGGAAGTTTAAATAAAAAGCAATATCATACCAGTTCGGGTTTGGGTCGTATATCTCTGGATGCAACATATGGTCATTTGATTTAGAAAAAAAATCTTTTACTTGTTGTCTACTTATAATAGACTTCATTTATTCGTACTGTTTTTTTTTTCAATGTCTGCAAACACATAAATTCTAAGAGCGATTAGCTTAAAACCTTTAACCATTATTGACCGAAAATACTGTAAAATAATAAATGACAGTAAATATATAAGGGGTTAAATATATTTATACAGTACTTGTTTCGTCGTGTGTGTAACGAAATGATTGAAATCACTGCCTAACTAATAAAGAGTATTTATATTTCTTTGATACTGAATTGAACTTGCCAACTGTTGCTATAGTAACAACGGTCTTTAGCCAACTTTTAGCACTTTGTGAATGAAAACTCAATATATACCTTTTAATGATAATAATAATAAAAAGAATACCTTTTTGGATAACCACATTTCAAAATACTGAACTGAAATCGCCCCATCAGAACTGTTGTTGACGTAACTTCCTTTAAAGGTCTTTACGCACTTTGTAATAAAACGTAGTTATTAAAGTGTTTAAAATTGCTTATTATATGTATATATACTACACTAATTAAATCAATATTTATTTTTAGACCACCGTAATTCGAAAGTTTAATTTTTGGGTGAACTGTTCCTTTAAGAGACTTGAGTTTATAACGGAGCACAAGAATGTAGAGAATCCATCTCCAGCGTCTCACAGAATCATATGACTGAAATATTGTTCGCGGGACTCTTATTCGAGAAGAAACCTACGAAACCATCGCTTTGTGATGATGGCATGGACACCCGCGCCAGATGAATAGAAATTAAATGCATTACGAAATACCTGTTATTGTCGGATAGGATAAACAGTGCAAATCAGGAACGCGTTTGTGTATTTTGCATCTGGATTTACTCCGGTTTCCTCGCGGGGGAGGAGCAGCATCATTTACCACAGAACCACGTCACTCTGTCAAACTTGCAGTTTTTTAAGAAAACTTGAGCCAGCGAGATTCGAGTCCCTTCCTTTTTCTTCCTGAGGATATCTGGGTCGGTGGGGAGAGATGCAGACGGGATTTAGATTCAATCTGACCCCCGTTAAAGAGCCTCTGGGGTTTTTGAAAGTCGTGGAGTGGGTAAGTAAGAAAATCCAAATCTGTTGAGTACGGTACTTTATAAGGAGGGCAAAGGCCTGGCTGAAAACGCATTTATAACAATGCTTTATTCAATAAGTATAGTTGAAAGTCCACCTAGATTAAACTAGTACTTGATGCAAAACAGAGTAATAATTATTTACTCTTTTAAACATGCTATGAAATGCAGTGTGTGTGTTCGTT
The DNA here is from genome assembly GCA_032357445.1 of Enteromius radiatus. Classification (NCBI taxonomy): domain Eukaryota; kingdom Metazoa; phylum Chordata; class Actinopteri; order Cypriniformes; family Cyprinidae; genus Enteromius; species Enteromius radiatus. The sequence continues at coordinate 883,952 of JAUCMS010000079.1, forward strand.
CGTTCAATTCAAGTTGTTTTGCTGATAATATAGTGAAAAAGCTTTAAAAATATCCAAAAATAAGCTTTTTCCATTGTCCTCTCTCAGACTTTTGGACCCCCTTGCATGGGTTTTCTTTTGCATAAAATGCACACTCCCTTCACTAGCAAATCAGCATGTCTTGAGTTTTCTTTAGCCACCTACATACATGAAGTTCCTCCCTTTATTTCCTCAAAGGAATTTGATATTGGCAGGGAGCATGGAGTTACTGACTCAGCTGTTGCTGTCTATAAAGCATAAGAAGTTTCTGTGTTTTTGTCTGAATTGCTTCTTGAGAGTGAGTTGGCAAACAGGATGTATCATGCAGCGAAACTTAACATCTGGTTTTGGGAAATGAGCTTGATGTTGGCCGTGAACAGCAGGTCTTCATTTAGCTTCCAAGGGTTAAACACAAACTGTGAGGGAATAAAACTGAGCACGAGATCAGATTAGCATGATTCATGAAGGAAAAGCTTATAGCGTGGAGCATCTTCAGGTTTGTGCATGCACTGTGGGAAACTGAAGACGTGTCTGCACGCTTCTGTTGTTTGCATGGAGCATTTCATACCAGTGGCGGTTCTAGACAAATTTTACTAGGGGGGCCAAGAAGGGGCCAATGTTTAACCAGAGGGGCACATTAAAA
>JAUCMS010000079.1:896764-925957 GCA_032357445.1 Enteromius radiatus
TGGCAACTGCACAGCAATGCAATTAAAACTATTTAGAACTCTCTAGAAATGTCATGGCAACGCACTAAAAACAATCAACACCATAGCAACTGCATAGCAACACACTCAAACATTTAGAACTCTCTAGAAACAATTACAACTAGCAACTGCATAGCAAAACACACACAAAACTCTCAGAAATTACTAATGAACATGTAGCAGGACACTTAAGGTAATTAATTCTGGTTTAAGCTTACATTTTGCTATTCTTACTTCTCTTATCCTCTTTGTATGATATAAACTCACAACTAAGAGCTATAGAGTCAGAACTAAGAGATATAAACTCAATTCAGAGAAATTTTCTTTTCTCAGAATTAGGCTTTGTAGCTCTGTTACATGTTTATATCTCACAATTCAGCAATTTTTCAGAATTGCGAGGTATATACTTACAATTGCGAGAAAGTCAGATGAGTGAGAAATGGCAGTTGTTAGGGGAAAAAAGTCAGAATTATGATTACAAAAAGTCGCAATTACCACCCTCACATAATTTGAGCTAAACCAACCACAGAAGAAGACGGTTTACGCTAATGTCTGCTATAGCGTCCCTTGTGGCAGCACTGAGAACAACACCTTCAAATCAAATAAAAAAAAAAAGTGTTTGTGTTTATTTCCTTTTTGTGTTTTGGGCATCTCAACATCCTTTTAAAGACACAGCTGTAATTGATTGCCGTCAGATGATTTTAGCAGCATGAAAGCGTCAGCATACCTGTGGACACGATGGACTTTGGCCTGTTTTTCGTCTCAGTCCAGCTGCACAGGATATACACCTACAGGCGTATTTACACACCTGCCTCGCCATATTCAGACAAACCCGATGCTGAATTTCATCCTCGGCCATTGTTTCTCTCTTTTGGTTGGCGGTCAGATTTTATTGTGAGCGAGGGGTTCTCCCCATCCAAACAATGCCTCTGAAATCAGCTCTTTGGGTCCTCGTGAACGGTGTTGTGCCTCTTGGCTGAGATTCGCTGGCAGACGAGACACGATGCGAAGGCCAAGGCCGGTTAGCGAGCTGCCAGATCGAGCAAGCAGCTTTATTATTATTCACTTTGAAAATAAACAAGGACTTTTTTAGTTTTTTCAGTACAGTAATCTGGCTCGGTGTAGTGTTTTGAATCCCCATTCACCAATTAGATGTTGTAGGCCCCTAATTCGTGTTGTGTTGTGTGATGATGAGTGTTTGTAATTGCAGGTAGTTGGAGAATAGTTGAACAGTGAGAAGAGAGGAGCACGACCACCTCGAGCCCTCCAGAGCCATGCATAGCAAGAACCGTAAGTGTATTAAAAGATTGTCTAATAGTATTTCTTGTTAAAAATAGTTAACGCATGATTCCTTTTTGTGAATCAGTTCAAACTGTCCATTTATAGTGAATAATGTAATTAAATATTCATATTTTTGTTTATGACTAATGCATAAGTGTACACATATTATTTTTAATGTGTTATAAATTGAAATGCACTTGTTTTAATCTTTCACAAGGGATAGATAATACATGATTCGGGACTCAGTCCTGTAGTTTATCTGCTTCAGCACTTCCTGTTTAGAGTCTCATGATCTTCTGATGGTTGTATTGGTGTGTCAGAGAGGAGACACTGTTCGCCCAGCAGCTCCAGGACCCCTCTGGTTCCTGTCAAGGCCAAGATGTCGGTGGGCCAGAGCGAGGTGGAGCCCCTTCCCTTCCGGGTTCCCCGTGATTACCCACACTCACGCTTCAGCAAGGCGCCGCTGGCCGTCTATCCGCCAAAAGGAGCCCGAGCCAAGGCATGGTGGGTAACCAATAGTTTTGAATTTAAAAGGGAGTTGAATTTATGTTTGGAAATTGTAGGTGCATGCTCAAATCTTGTCTTTTCTCCAGCGTGTCTTTACCTGTGGTGAGTCTGGAGAAGATGCCATGTTTCAGCCGAACGGAGGGAGCGCACATCAAAGTCAACTCCACGTCTCCCTCGCCGGGTTCTTCTCTTTCCTTCTCCTCCACATCTTCCTCTCCATCTTCCTCTCCTCTCAAGTCCTCCTTGATGTCACCAGCATCCCAAAAGAACCAGGAGAAGTTCCTGAACGGCCGCGGTCCTGTGACGCCTCGCTCCACCACGCCCCCCTCTCTGATTGACAGGAGGCCCAGCCCGTCACGGTCGCCCCTGGAGAAACGGCCCGCCCCCTCGCCCTCCTCACAGGAACGGAGACCCACCGCCTCCACGTCTCCATCCCTATTGGACCGGAGACCAATAGTCCCTCCTTCTCCACCAGACAAGAAGCATCAGAACGGAGCCAAAGGCGGGCGGCACCGGAGAGTGTCAGGTGAGTAGCAAACGCTTGTTTAATATACAGTCAAAAGATATCAAATAAGACATAAAGTTTTGATGATTTTTTTACTAGTGGTCGCAAGACACTGTAGTTACTTTATGTAAGTGAGGATAGCAAAATAAAATGAGCTTTAACATATTATACCCCCAAATTTTTCATACAGCACCCCAAATTCTTCATACAGCAACACTGAACCCTACTCAATGCACGTTTAAACATATTTTATTGAACTGTCCCACTTTTAATTTATGCAGTGAACTCACTTAAAAGAATGATTTAGTATAATTTGCCTAAAAAAGTTATCATCAAAAATCTTATGTAATATAAATTATGTTAGCTAGTGTTTATTGTATTTGTTAAACATATATTTTCTAATGCTTATTTATTATTTTTAATGTTTATGAAAACAGCTTAAGATGCTGAAAATTAAGCTTTAAATAAATAAAGGGCAATTAATTAATGAATGAAAATAGTTTTTCTTGATATCTCAGTACTGTGTGTTTTATACGCTTAATAGCAGTGTTGTTTTTAACTGAAACCAAAAATACAAAAAAAATAATGTTTGTTGATGAAAATAATGCTGAATTACAAATATAATTGCATATTAGAAGAGAAACTTAAAAATGAAAATGTGAAATACAAGTACTAAAATTACTAAAACTAACACTGAAATAAAAAAAAATAATTAAATCTGAACTGAAAATAAAATATAAAAATAACTAATTCAAATAAAATACTATAAATAATACTAAAATAACACTGATCTTAGCCCTAATCTTAGAATTCTTACAAGTAAAAAAATTGTTACCGTTTAATATACTTAAAAAAAAGGGAGAAATAAAGCAAACTAAAAAAAACGAACCAAAACAATAAACAAAAATAAATAAATACCATGTCTTGTTGTCTGTGGTTCATGGTTTGTAGGCTTGTAGTTCTTCTGGCAGCATGAATAACTAGCCTCTGCTAGAGGGTCAGTCATCTCTCTCTCCGTATGTTGTTGACTGGGCTCTCGCCCCGCCGGACCTTTGATTTATGCTGTGTAATTGGCTTCTCTCGGGCGCCAGATCCTCTGCTGTGTCCAGCAGCAGCCACAGTCACTCACGCTCTATTACAGAGAGTTTGAGATAGTTTCAGTGTTTATGTGAGCTGGACTGCATTGTTTCAATCACAATTCTGCATTTAAAACAGCCTTCAGCACAATTTCTCACAAATAAAAACAAAAGAAATGCACAAGATATTTTTTAAGATATTAGTATAAATAATTAGTGCATTTTAATTAACTTAAAGCATATTATAAATGTTTATATATATATATATATATAGTATTTTAATAAACATAATATAGTAATAAAATATTACATCCTATGTATATAATCTATTAAATCTATTCTCAGTCTCACACACACACACACACATTTATTTATATTTATATATATATATATACATACATTAGTGCTTGAGAATGAAAAATTACAATTAATCGCGTCCAAAATAAATGCTTTTGTGTATACAATATATGTGTGTTTATATTTAAGTATATATAAAAACACACACATGCATATTTATTTCTAAGAAAAATATGTTACGTTTATATATAAAATATATGTATGAATATAAATATATGCATGTTAATACATAATTCAAAATATGTGTCTTTATACGTATGTACATAATAAACATACACGGTACACACATATATCAACAAAAACGTTTATTTTGGATGCGATTAATTGTTGGCCAGCACTAATATATACAAATATACACACAAACACATATTAATAATATTAGTATACAAAATAATACAAAATAAGTAATATTGTTATTTGCTGCACAGGGAGAGTGTTTGATCCTAATAAACACTGTGGAGTTTTGGACCCAGAGACAAAGCGGCCTTGCACTCGATCTTTAACCTGCAAGGTTAGTACTCATTAGTGTGTCATTAATCATCTGTCCACTGAGGGCTGAGGCGGAGTTTAAAGTGTGTGTTTGTGTATGCTGTAGACTCACTCTCTAACCCATCGGAGAGCTGTCCCGGGACGGAGGAAAGACTTCGACATGCTTCTAGCGGAGCATAAGGGACGGGCGAAGGAGAAGGACACGGGGCAGAAAAAGGAAGTTCAAGCAGGCTGCCAATCAGTGCAGGTCACACAGTCACATGACTCAGTAACCAGCCTATCCACAAGCTGTACCAATGCCAAGACCACGCCCACTCTCAAACTGCAGCTGGCCAATTCACACTTACACAGGTGCTTACTGCTGACTACATAATACTTCATATGCTCCTACATTACATTACATATTTAACAGAAATATTTCTAATATTAAATAACATTAACATTTGTATTAATATGAATATATGACGTTTTTAAGTGATGGTGCACTTTGAATTGTTGAAATTAACTATATAAACTGATTCACAGATTTTAATTTAGTATAACAATAATGCTGAAATATATTATATATATATATATATATATATATAAATATTATCACTATCATATATTATATTATCATATTATTAATGTTGTGGTATGATGGTGATTATTAAAAGGACAAGTTTCTTTTACTAAAAATCAGAAAAAACTAAAATGACTGGAAAATATAAACCTGACAATATAAAAATAAAATCCAGTTCATAATATAAATACATAAAATAAAGATAAATAGAAACATAAAAAGCAACCATGGTTATTTGTCTATATTGTGTACACCAAGTTTAAAATAAAATAAATAAAACAATTTATTATTATTGCTTTTTAATTAATTGTAATTATTATTGCTTAATGGGCAAATAAAAATTATTCACATCTTACCAAATGTTAAAATGGGGAGGGAAAAAAAATTGATGAATGCTAAACAGAAAAAAAAGACACTTAACAAAACATAACAAAAATAAATGAATAAAATAAATGCATATAATAGAGTATATAAATAATACAAAAAAAATTACTTAAATTATTGCAATATTTACTTCTTACCCGAAGTGCCAGAAAAAAACGTTATGAACGCTAAACAAAAAAAAGACAAAAGCATGTAATAATGAAAATTAAAATAAATAAATAAACACCATAATTGTGGAGTATATAAATAATACTATAAATTAAATGAATTGATTTTCTGGAGTTTGATCAGTCTGTTATTTGCAGAGCGTCTGTGATGTTCAGCTCTTTGCCCGTTCCTCCTCCTGAACCTGCTCTCGGCTGGCAGCAGTGCAGCGGAGACACACGTCTGTCCAGCGATGAAGGAGAAACAGACCTCCCCGAGGAGTCTGAGCAGACACTGTGCCACTATTCTCCACAGCACCCGCGACCCCTGAGCGTGAGCTGCACCAAACCAAACCCTGTATACATGTAAAGCATTTTAAAAAAGGAGTAATGTAACATTGAACCCCATTCTCTCCTGTCTTAGTGCTGTGCGTTCAGCAGTCGGTTGATGGGACGGGGGCACTACGTGTTCGACCGGCGGTGGGAGCGGGTTCGGCTGGCGCTCCACTGCATGGTGGAGAAACACGTCAACTCTCTCATGTGGAGGTGAGCGTCCTGCATGAGCCACAGTTACACACTCGTCCATCTGCTCGCAGAATTATTTCGTCTGCATTATGAATTTATGATGAGTGCATGCATTCAGTTCACTTTTCCCATCATTCCCCCCCCCCCCCAAATCACACCAAAAAAATTATTTAGCATTTAGAAAATAAGGACTTGTCTATTTTTTTTTTTTTTTAGTTTTGGATATTATTTTTATGAACTGTTATTACATTATTATTTATATTTAGTTATGTAATATATAGCCACCTTAAAAAAATTATATTTGATAAAAATATTTATTTTAACAATTTGTCCAGGCTTGAAAAACAATTATAATTTGATTTATTATTCTGTCATATCTGACTCAATTCATGTTTAATACTGTATAATAATAATAATAATGTATATTAAATAATATGAATACAGATATAAATAATAAATATAAATATTTAAAAAATAACCGTATTTAAATTGTATTACAATTAATAAAAAATCTCCTTGCAAAATATGCATAATATTCCTTTTCTTTTTTTTAATTAGAGGTGAAATATGACCCAGATGGTTTGTCTCATAAGCCTTTGTTGAATGTTAATGGCTTTAGTTCAGCTGTGTAGTTTCTGTAATGACTTTACAAAGGCTTCAAATATTTTCTTTCACACACTGAACACACAACATTTAGGGTAACATGCCACACGGCTTCCTACCGCACACTGGTAATGTCATATCCTGTTTGTCACAGGAAAGTCCCCCTAGCGGTGGAGAGCATGACGAGCCCGACTGAAGTTTCTCCCCTGGGCTCTCAGTTCGTCCCGAACCACACGCTGGCATCTCCTCTGGACGGTGTTTCCATGGTCTCGTACTCCACCTCTTTCTCTCAGAACGGCGCTGGGGTTTTCTGCATCCGGGACCCCGGACTCGGACCCCGATCGCAGCGGAATAAACCAGCCAAGCCACCCAAAGCCTCAGGGGACGGAACAGGACCTAAAAAGCGGAAAGCGCCTCCCGCCTCTGAGACACGAAAGACTGGGAGCGGTGGGAACAGCTACCATCTGCCGTTGGGCGCGGCGCACATCAGTAACGGGACGGCGGCCCTCAGCGTGCGGGCCAAACCGCGGTCGGGGGCCCCAGGGCCGAGGGAGCAGGACCGGTACGGGAGCGTGGAGCTGTCCCTCCCACAGCCCCTCACCGGGTATCACGGAGGCGTTTCGTCCCACAGCCCGCTGCCCTACGGATCCTCTGATGGGAGGAAGAGGAAGAGCTCTGGATCGAACGACAAGCCCAGCAGAAGCACCAAATCCACAGCACTGGGTCTGGACCCTGGGATATTCAGGAAGAGCAGCAGCGGTTTGCTGTCGTCTGTCGCCGAGTCGCCCCACAGCGCCCTCCCCAGACAGGTAACACACCTTAACTTTTTTTTTTTTTTTTTTACACATCTCAAACTGAGTTTGTGTGTGTGTTGATTTTCTTGTATTGACTTTATTGTATGCACTGAAAAACACGCATTATGGCATAAGATATATTAAGAAATAAAAGATTATATTCTTAAATAAATATATATATATATATAAAAATTCATTTAAAATGTAAAATATAAAAAATATAAATTTCAGTATTGTAATTTGCAGGCCTGGGGAAGATATATATATATATATATATATATATATATATATATATATATTTAAGTTTTTAAATAATATATATTTTGAAAAGAAGGAAAAAAAAAGTTTTTTAAATGATGTGTGTGTGTGTATATATATATATATATTAATAACATGAAAAGTTACAGTATTATAGAATTATTATTTTAATAATATATAACTAATAACTACTATACAGTATTTTTCCTAGCCCCTAAAAGATATTTTTAAAATATTTGTATATTTTAAGTAAATAAATATATATATATATTTTTATTTATTTTAGTTGTAGTATAATTATTATTTTTTTATATTACTGTTTTTGAAAAAAATATTTCAATTCTATTATGTATATATATATATATATATATAAATGTGTGCTTGTTTTTTTTAGAATCCTAAATTATATATGAAAATTAATATTTCCACAGAAACCTTAGATACTATCGTTTATTCCTACATTAGATACTATGGTGTATTTTCTACTAGTTTTGCATTTTACTGCCATCTCATCTCATCTCATCTCATCTCATTTGCTGGCAATTCTCTTTTATTATGATTATACAATTTTTGAAATATTGTTGCATATGCAAACCTACTAACCACTTCCGTGTTTTGTAGCCCAAGGTCCCTCACTGATGCAGTGTGAGTTTGAGAAGAGCTCGGGACGTCCTGTGAGGGCTGCAGACGCCAGCACTGTGTCTGTCCTGCCTTGATCCCACCGCTGCCTCTTATATCCCGCTACGGTTGAGTCGCGTCCTTCGCCTCCTCTTGTCCTGCAGGGCTCCTTCCATTCTGTTCCTATTAGGAATAAACGCTTCATCTGCCAGTTCATCAGTTCATTCAGATTTTGATTTAAAGCAGTACCCAACACGTTTCAGACATTCAGTGACATGGAGTTTTATTTTTACGTAGATGGGGACAACATGAAGGAACACCCTTCAGACTCAACCGTGTCGATCTAAAGTGCACTTAATTAAGTCTGAACTACATAAAAACGAGGGGGAAAAACTTTTCAAACAAGGGAATATTTTACAGACGCTTTTCCGGCAAGTTGTATTTTTCTAAATTGGATGAATTCAGGTTTTTGTGTTTGTCGATTTAAAAAACAAACAAAAAGAAGCCAGGACTCGCACCCCTGTGGTAAAGCAACCGCTCATGAATTTTGTATAATAATTTATCCTTTATTAATTTTCTAACTGACCTGATTAGTGCTTCACACGATGAGCAGAAGTATATTTGTATGCCATTTTAAAGTTTTAAAGTATTATAGAGAGCCTATTGTTGGAAATGTGTGTACATATCTTTTATTAGAATTGTTTTGTTTTGTATTTATTGTTAGTATCTCTCAGAGGTTCAAGGATTTAGTGGTTTCTATCTTCCTCAGTCACATGTATCTTCATAGACCTAACGATGGCTGGTTATGAAAGGGCCTTGCATCCTTTTATACTCTCAGATGATGTTTTTAAGGAATGCTAACTAAAATGATGTACGTACCGCAGGATCCCAGACTTTTCTAGAGGAAAGGTACATTGCTGTGAGCCAGTATTGGCAGTCGGCCGAGGTCTGTTGCCAATTTTATTATTTTTTTAAGATGTTGTCAGGTCATACGTGCACCTTTTAGTGTTTGACCATCAGAAATGAAGACCTTCTCAAAGAGTTAACGGAGGAATGTTTGCTGTTTACTCTCTATATTTACACTACCGCTTCGTTTTTATTTAGCAAGGACTCTTTAAATTGATCAAAAGTGGGATAAAAGTAAAGATAATATTCCTCAAAGAATCGCCGTTTCCACAAAAATGCAAAGCAGCACAATTATTTTCAACATTGAGACGTTTTCAACATAAAAGAATGATCATGTGACCCTAGACTACTAGAGTAATAATGCTGGAAATTAAGCTTTGCATCATAAGAAGAAAATGGATTTGAAAATGTATTCTAATAGAAAACTGTTATTTTAAATTATAATAATATTTTAAAAATTTACTGTATTTCTTTAAAATCAAATAAATACAGGCTTGGTGAACAGAGACTAATTTTTGAATAGCAGTGTAAGTGTTTCTAACCTATTCTTGAATGTTTTTTAAACATTATTAATAAATTATATGGCAATAATGCGTCACCATGATAACTTTTACAATAGAGAGTCCCACTGAATATTCGGGCAGTAAAATGGATCGTAAATGGCATTTCATGTTGACATCAAAGGTCAAGTGCAAAGAATTGCACAGAATTGCAGAATAATGATTATTTCCAGGCAAGTTTACAGATCACTGTGGTTTTGCATTTTGAGTCATAATTTGCAGTTCAGCTCCATTTCCTCTTGTTTAATCTCTGAGAAGCTCTTCCTCACTAGCATACGAATCTTAATATTTAAAGGAACAGTTCACCCAAAAAATGTACATTTTCTGAAAATGAGGCCATCGAAGATGTAGATGAGTTTGTTTCTTCATCGAGTTTTGGAGAAATGTAGCATTACATCATTTGCTCCGCAGTGAATGGCTGAGAGTCTCATTCTGGCGGCACCCATTCACTGCTGAGCAAATGAACAGGTGATAAAAACATCACAATAATCCGTTATGGCTTAGAGACTTGCAATGGTTTTCCGTTAAAACTGTCTTAAGGATAGATTTGTTCCTTATAAACATGCAACTTCAGGCTTTACAAGATGTTAATCGATCTACGGGAGCGGTGTGGATTACTGTACAGCTGTTGACGGCACCCATTCACTGCAAAGCATCCATTGATCTACATTTCTCCAAATCAGATGAAGAAACAAACTCATCTACATCTACATGACCTGAGTTTATTATGATTTTTTATTTTTTTTACGCAAAGTTTTTGTCTGAACTTGTTCCTTTAAGGAGCCACAACTCCTGTAAAGATCCCTTTTTGCACTTGTTTGTTTGTTGGATTTGAGTACTATTTTATTTATAAAAAAGCGTTGATATACGAGTTCATGAGGAGAAATAATCACGTATGGTTGTTTTGACTGTGCAAAGACAATAGTGTCTGTGAACCCAGCTTGTGTTTGCTGTGACGGCTCTTTACCCCCGATTATTACCGTGTTGCCTTGCTGCCAATGCGAAACTGTCCATAGGTCAGCTACCAGAGCTACAAACCAACCCCGGACTCCTTCCACACCACCTTTTATGCGTGAAGTGCTTCCATAGGGATCTGGCGCTGTAATGTTTCGAGGTCTTTATCATCACGAACAAGAAAACTGCCTGGATGAGGATGTTCGGTTACATGTTTTTCCTTTTCCCATTGCACGTCAATCATTAGCGATAATTCTATTGAATTATTGACATAATAATATATATATATATATATATATTTTCAGAATAGCGTGAAGGACCGAATGATTCAGAATGAAATTGTAACGTGGTCAAGATCTGATCACGGTTCCCTCTTTTTGACCTTATGGCTCTTTCTTTTCGTCCAATAGTGCCACAAATCTCTGTGTACCACAGTTCATCCACAGGGAATGCTGAACTGTAACTAAGCTATGAAGTAGTAGTATTATTATACAGTAGGTCCTTGTAAACACATCCCTGTTGAGGAAATCAATGAATGTCACCATGGTATAGCAGTGCAATTTTTATTTATATATTTTATTTTAAAATTGTACTTTTAATTATTATATTTTTAATTATTATGGAAGTCCATTTCCTTCAGAGTTACAAAAAAAAGTTACAATTGTGTGTGTTTTTGTTTTGTTTTTTTTTGCAATTTTGACTTTAGCGTAATTCTGAGTAATATCTCAATTCTGAGTTTTTTTTTTCATTTTGTAGTTTTTAATTAAATTTTTTTTAATATAATTTTTTCTTTTCTTTTCTTTCCTTTTTTCGGTAGCTTAATGGCTGATTTCACAAAGAATGGCGTGAGATTCCAATCCTCATTGGTTTACTTTAAATATTTGTATATTGTAAGCTATATTTTCGGTTAGACATAAAAACACACACACACACACAGAGTTTTCTATGAAAGACACACCGCTTGCTTCCACGTCAAGGAAAAGGCCTGAAGCAATATGAATTAATTCTGTAATGTTCTCCATTCTGCTCAGTTGGTCTACTGATATGTATTGTTGCATGTGTGCATACTACTACTTTGCCATTATTAGTGAATGTCATTGCTAACTAGATGGTTTGTCATAACACTGCACAAGCAGCCCTGTTAATGAGCTTATTCCCAGCCACTTCACCTGTCCACTTTTCCTCTTACAGATGCTCATGTTGTAGATGTATTATAGCCACACCTTCAGTGCTTCGACGTGACCCAGCCATAAGAATTGTAAAGATTTCGAAGGCCTTATTTTTATACCTGGACTCTTCGTACAGAATCTCTAAATCTGACATAAGAGGTGTTAATAGGCATTTCTCTCATTCCTAAAACGAGCTCCTGTGTGTCCTTTATACAGTTTGTGTCCTGTTGGCCCATGTGTTCTCAATGATATAGATGTGTATTTTCAGGTTTGATGATATTTTGCATTTCGGCTGTTACAGAAATACAGTTTTCTTACCTGCTTGCTTGTGTTCTTGATTTGCATTGAAGTGTGTGTGCTAAGTGTTTATTTTTTACAGAAGAATAGAACTCTATCTCAGTTTTGCAGCCTGCGTTTGACGTGCACGAGCTCATATAAGTGAATTTTCGCGCGCGAATCTCTGGTGGCGGTATCCTAGCAACGCAACTACCCGGCACCTGAGGTCAGGTCAGGAAAAGTTACTTAGCTTATTATTATGTTATATTTTTACATTATGTTATTTTACGATTTCGGATCTCTCCATCTAAATATTGGTCAGTGATATCTGGTATATCGGTTTCATTAAATAACATGCTATTAATATTATTAGGCTAATATTACTGCATTAGCTTTGTAATTAATTAGCTAATACGTTATAGCAGTCATAATCTAACCTATAGATTTATGGACGATATACATTTCAGAAAAGTCTTAATATAAACCATGTAAATTCACATTCATGTGCTTTAAAACGTATTTTTAATTAACTTCTAGAAATATTAAAACTATAAACAATTTTAGAAAACACAATGTAACGTTAATATAGCCTAATATAATTAGCCCTGCATGTCGCTATGTGAAATTAACTTTGTTTTTAGAAATTCCAAACAAATTTAACCTGAAGTAAATTTATTTGCAATGGGATTTGAGTGATTTATTTATAGATAGCCTATCGTTGTTATATCGCTACTTATTAATACGTTTAGATCGTATCATCTTGTTAAAATAGCCTATATTAATTAATCGTTTACATACATGAACACTATAATATGTAATTTAATTAGACTAAATTATATTATAATTAACTCTAAAACATATGAATTGTTAATTCAGGTGTATGAACTATTATTACAAATGTAATAAAACTATTTCTTTAAAACATGGAACAAACGTATTTTTTACATTTAAATATCAACTTTTTGGGTCCTGAACAGCATGCACGCAAAACTACTTAACAAACTTTTACATTTTGTTAAGTAAATTGATTTGCATTTGCATTTGCATGATAGTCAAAGCTATTTAGATTGACCTGAGTTTAAATGTCTTCTTCGGCGACAGTTCGCGACTCGAACTCGTAACCTCTCAGACCGGCTCGATCTCGAAGCACTAGGTCACGGCACCCTGATAGATCTCCAGTGTTTGCTCACTAGGACACGTGCATGTGGCGGAGGCGTCACGCACCTTCCAAGAGCTCTTAAAGTCAAAGTCGAAGTATCTTCCGGGAATCCGCGGATTATATCGGTAAGAACAACCAGAAGCTTCGTTTAAGCCTCACGACATTTGATGAAGCGGTTTACACGCGTTTTAAACACGCAAAAGCGTCGCGTTTCCTCCCAGAACGCGGTTGTTTTGCAGAAAATGGCGTCATGGGTTTGTTGTTCAGTCCGGGGATGGCGAAGAGACGGCTCGGTTTCGATTCCGCGCATCATTAGACAGGCTTTAGATGGCTGATTAGATGCAGATGACTGTCGTTAACTACATTATTTGTGTTTTGTGCTGATTTTCATCATGTGTGAGGCAGGAGAGCGCGCGCAATGGCGCAAGGCTCTCCAGCGCTGCGCGCAACGACGAGCGAAGCGCAGCAGTTCGTAACTCAAGCAGGTTCGGGTTGGTTTGGTTTGATTTAGCTTGTTCGGGGGTTGGTGGGTTTTAAAGTTTGTTTTGCGTGCTTGTGCTTTTCCTAATGCGTCATCGTGGCCCTTCGTGGTTTTAAAACGCATTGTGAGTGGTTCTTCCTTGTCTAGCTCGTTCGCGTTAACTTTTGTTAACGTTTGTGGATGAGGTGGGGAAAATACTGAGACTTCGAGCTCAAGTGAAGGCTTGGACACCGTGACAACGTTGTAGTCAATCAAAGGTCAGGGTATCGAGCGAGAACATACTTGAGTGGAAGTAATAAAAAGTTTCCACGCGAAATTACTTGTTTCAGAAGTAAGTTTAACGCTTTGTAAAGTCATCTCAACATCATCACTTTGAAATTGCTTAATGCAAACAATATGAAACCATCAGCAGCTGATATATTAGTACTTGGCTTTTGAATTCAGCTTAGGATCTTCAGCAATGTGTTGTCATTTAAATGCGAGAGTAAACCTTCCTTCAAATAATGCTTGAGCACACTAATGAAAAACAAGATTTAGTCATTTGCACCGATGAGTTGTGTGACAGACTGTACGTTTTCAGGAGATTTTGTGTTGGACATTGTTTACAAGTTAGTAAATGTGCAATGTAATGACTCATAGTGTGCTTTGTGTGATGTCATAATTATGTAACTCAAAACATGCAAATCTATCAAGTTGGATTTTATAGGTTATTGTTATTGACAAAACATAACACATAAAAATAAATGAGAAAAGCATCAAGTGTTAAAATTAGAACCTTTTTCAAAAAAAGAGTAGAAGAAAATAGTTAAATAAAATGAGGTTAAAGTGCACTTAATTTTTTATTAGTTATAAAAATAACTTCAAGAAAAAATCATTTGTTCAATAAAATACTTCTTTGCTGTGATCTTTGTACAAAATTAGAAATTTAGTTGAAATCAAAATGAAAAGTCTGGAGTACAATCGTTTCTAGTGGTTGTTGATATGTGCACCGAAATAGAGAAAATCTGTCAAGTTTCATGTTTCAAACTCTTATTGATGAGGAAAAGTTATTTAAGAGACCGTTTATAGTTACTATAAGTTTTATTTTAAATCACCCGAGGGGACCGGAGAGTTTCCATAACTGAAACATCCAAGTTATGAGCGGAACAATTTGACAGTATTTACACAAAAAGCATTTTTGTGGGTTGATAGATGTTGCTGAGATGTCCAGAGCTCCTGATTATGATGATAATTTCAGTTCAGACTCTTAATGAAGCGGTGTCTAGTCAGCACTATACGACCATAACCACCATAAACACAACAAAGTGTTTTTTCATTGACAGATGATTAACGTTTGATCGTTGACTCTTCCCAATATTTAGTGTCTTGTTACATTCCTGTCTATAGAAATCAAACAGTGACACCTTACAAGAATCACTGTTTGGAAAAAGACCATCGTGAGCCATGGTCTGTTCTTTATGATAAAGCATAATGCGTACATCATATTTAAAGGCTGTTGAACATATTCCTCTTTCATATATTATGTCATAAAATACATATTTAGGGTAGGGTTGTTAGTAAAAACAAATGCATTTTTGGAATAGATTGACTGATCTTCTTCTTATTAACTTTTCAATAGACTTGTCATGTAGAAACCTTCAGTGATAATTTGGTGTTTTTCAATCAAACTCCAGCAGAGGGCGACTCTTAGAGAGCTTGCTTAAAGAGCAATGCATTTTTCATCATCATTTACTCACCCTCATGTATAGATCACGGAAGACAGATCTTTAGCAGAATGCTCATGCTGCACTTTTCCATTCAGTAAAGGTTGATGGTGACCAGACATGATTCGACATGAAGGAAAACAAAACATATGGCATGTCGTTGGTTTATCAGTCCAGTTGTCTAAGGAAGTTTAAAGCTGCAAGACATGAAAAAGCACTCATCTTATTGCATGACGGTGTTAGTTGCTGCTGTATTTCTTTAGCATTGTGACAGTGAGGGGTGTTTAATGGCTCTCTTTACACGTGTGCTTCAGTGTGAGTATCGAGTGGGTAGGGTTTTTTACTGGCACAACATTTACTGAGTGAACGTCTGAAGTAGGGCCTTAAACAACCAGTATGCTTTTATTAAAAGGCAAAAGAAGTGCATGGATAAGCATGGAGAGAAAGAGACAGACACGTATATCCAAGTTATAATGGCCAAATAACTGACAGAAACAATCAAAATCTACAGCAATTGCATTTCAAAAAGTACAAAAAATGCATTGTTAAGAGAAAAACTGCATCAGTCACATTTCTTTATTACATTACATATCACAAAAAAAGTAAAACAGCGGAAAAAGGTTAACACAAAGTTAACATATTTTCCTGTCACTTTGTGGTATTCAGAATACAAAACATGTATTTAACAAATATAAATTATACAATTTATACAAATGTATTGCTTTGTAGGGCTGGGTATTGAGTTCGATACTTTTTAGTTACCGATACAACCGAGTATCGAAAAACATCTCGTCGTTTGATACCTAAAGGGGTTAATCTCATCAGCGTCAGTGAGCCAATAAGACTGCAGCACTAGCCAGTGTGTTTGACCAGAAGTGTGTCTTATATTATTTATATCATTTACATGACTGCACATCATTTCTGTCTCTACATTAAGTTGTGCCTTCTGTATCGCCACACACACATACATAAACGTGCACGCACACGCCGGCTTTCAATAGTATTTGTCAATATTTGACCGCAAAAAAAGATGAATTCTGCGTGTCTCTGTGTTAATGTATGGTGCAGTTTTGTTTACTAGCATACTGATCTGCGCATGACGCTTCCGGTGATATTAACGTCTTGCGTCTTACTAAACGAGGACATAAATACAGTAGGCTACATGAATAACATCTCCAGAACTGCCCCGAGGGTTACTTCAAGAGCGATTTATTTGAGTAAATCTATCGTCATATCATGTACACACAGAACTGTAAAGGTATTCATGGCAAGCCGTCAAAAACATTTTCCGAGGGGAAAAATGTATTGTAAGAGTAAGTAATAATGCACTAGTGTAAAGACAGCATAACAGATATGTAAACTGAAAACTATTTGAACTTTATTCCTGAAAATATGGGGGGTAAAAAAGCCTAATTTAAAAGCTCTGATGTCTGACATTACTTCTAGACTGATAAACAATAATTACATTGATTAGTCAGACTTATTATACATTTATAAATTCAGTTTAGTAATTGAATAATTGTAGTAGCATAAAATAAGCAAGATTTTAAGGTTTTTGTCAATATATCATGCTGTAAAGCTCTCTGCTGTACCATTTGATGTTGCTGTTGATTGCTCTGCTATTGTCTCTTACTCCACAGAGACGCGTTTGAGGTGGTTCAGAGATGGAGGAAACCCCAGCCAATGAGAAGTCTTGTCAGACGGAAGAGCTCTCAGGTGAGGCCGCTGTGCCCGGGCCGGACCATGCGAGCAAGACACTAGGTAAACTTCCACTTTCTGCCTGTTTACTGACTCTTAAATGAGTACTACATGTAATACATACTACACGCTTCTTGACCACTGGGATCCATTCTGACCGGTTCACATGAGTGGATATAATCCGAACAAGAGTAAATGCATTTTAAAAGCGGCCCATCGGCTCTGATCCTTCTCTATTAGAGGATTACAGCAAATTCCTCCATGGCCTGCTATTGTCCCTCACTCAGTAGGGGTCACTAGAGTCTGTGACCCTTGCAGAGGAAAGGTCATGCCCCTCCCCCTCGGGCTGTTCCTGTAATGGAAGGTACAGTTTAGTTTGAATTGGTGATTCACTTCAGGTTACTGAATCAAGCAAAGTTGTCACAGGCTTTTTGTCGAGTACTGAGCAGCTCCTTAGAAATGAGTCATGTTTATAACTGTAGTGTGATGCTGGAATGAAAGGGTTTGGGACTCAAGCACTGGCTGCTCTTTGCCTCGATATACTGGGAGATCAAGAGGCCACGCCCCCTGTGATGAAGTGTGGGCTCAGGGGAGGGGCTAGAGGTTTGTAGGGAAAATTATAGGATGTAACAGTTTCACTTCCTGTTCACATTACTTTTTCATTCTTTGTTTTTACAAATGGTCGAAATGAATTTCAATCTATTATATGCTTTGAAGAAAGATAGATAGATTTTGAACTATTTAAAATAAATTAATACAATTTTCTCATAATATTTTCATATAATATTTTCAGTGTATCTGATTTCTCTTGTCTGATCTCAGCAGTGTTATTTTAGTATTATTTTAACTATTATTCAATTTATATTGTTTATAAATATTTTAATAAGCTTTTTATTTTTGCATTTGCAGTTTTATTTTAATAATTTTCAAGTGTTTTATATTTTAAATTGTATTTTATATTTTAATAATTAGTCATCATTTAGTCATTGTTTTTGTTTAGTAATTGTGTTTAGTGAATTGTCACTGTAATACAAAAATGATCATTTTATACTTACTTTTTAATACTTTTTTAGTACTTTTTAATTAGTAATTTCTTTGTTTATTTGTCATTTTTGTCAAAAGTTTATTTTGTAAAAATAAATTTTAGCTTAGGTTTCAGTCATAATTGTTCTTTTTATATATATATTTATTTATTTATTTTTTATTAGCTTTTGTTTTTATAGTTTAGTAATTTGTGTAATTATTAGGTTATTAAAAAAATATTTAGAATATTTTAAACTAGGTTTTATTTGTATATTTTCTTTTCATTTAATTTTAGCTTTGGTATTTTTTTCTTATATACTTTTGTAATTTTTATTACTTTTATTAATATATTTTTATTCTAACTTTCGTTTTAGTAATTGTAGCACGTTATTAGTTGCAATAGTGCAGTGGTTTTCAAACCTGACTGCAAGATCTGAATTGAGTGTGTCTGACAAGGGAGACATACAAAATGTGCTGGGCAGGGGTGCTTGTAGGACAGGTTTGAAAACCACTGCAATAGTGCATTTCAAATTGATCAACTTTTAAATCCTATATTATTTCTCATAAACTTACCTTGAAATTGCCAAATAATGTAAATATTCAACGCTTTTATATATTACTATCTGCAAACTAATGAATAAATAAAAATGTACTTACCTGAAAAAAAAAATCTGTCCTCTGACACTTGGCTTTTGTGTACAGACAGGACTGTTTAGTGGAAACTCACACACAGATCATCACACCAAACCTTTATAAGCACAAACATCAGTCAGCGGTGTCCAACCGCAGAGCCCTAGATTGATTCTGAGTGTGTGTAGGTGTGTGTTGACTGCCACCTCCTCACCTATCCGTCCTGACATTGGCAAATTTCCTGCCGTTCCTCTAGGAAATTCCCTCACACAGTCATAAAACACCTCCAATATAAGGCGAGTCTCTGAGGGCCTCTGTAAACACACCGCTGGGCTCTGCTGGCTGGTCCAGCCATAAATCCACCAACATCCCCATCATCAATCTCCGACTGATTTGGTCGCTTTATCTACAGCTGTGTTCATGCCCCATATCTTCACACACGATTGATTTTTCACCTCCTCACATAGTGAAGAGTTATTGTCTCTCACTGTGGATCTATTCCCATGTAGCTCTGCTGATGGAAAATGCTCTTTTAGAGTCGTTTTAGGTAATCGGTTCTTTAACATCTCTAGATTTAGAAGAAAATATAACCGGTTTTGTTTGAGCAAACTCTCCGGCATGGTGTTTTTATAGATCCATAACCTTAAGGATGAGCAATAATAATCACAAACTCCTAATAATAAAAGTCCTTTCTGTAATAGTGTAAAACTAGTGCTTCATTAATCACCACCTTGAAATATTGGCATACGTAACCCAAACAGAAGAGATATTATCTGATTTATCCAGCGGAAAAATGGAGATGTGTATTAAATCAGAGCTTTTGTTTCAGAGCCAGACATATTCGCAAATACTCATCCAGACAGTCACAGGCAGCGGCCATCAATAATGCAAACTTTAATAAAAACTCATTTGGAAAGCACAAGCTGAACCTCTGAATGGATATGACTCATATCGGCGAGATCTGCCATCCGAAACACACTGGCATGAGCACAGCGAACTAGACTTCAGATCATCATTTCTGTATAATGAGTTTGTCTGCAGAGGATTATTCAAAGAGATTCAGCCTGACGGACTGTCATAGGTGTTAATAAGAGAGATAAGCAGCATTACAACTGAGGAGCGTGATTAATTGGAGGAGTTTTGTGTGATGCAAAGGAAAAAGTGAGCATTTGGAATATAATGGAGTTTAGAATGATGCTTTATGCCATGTCTAGTGTGCATATTGTAAATAATACACTGTTTTTCTTTTGCAGTCTATTCCACAGAACCTGGAGATCCTCCTCTGTTACAAACGCCGCTGCTAACCGCCAAATCTGGCATCCAGCAGATCATTGAATGTTTCCGCACAGGTGCTGTTTCCTCTCTTTATGATCGTACGGTAGACCAAACGGGTAGAATGACATGGAAACTATGTGGAGAATTTAAGCATGGTCGTCACAAGCATCGACTGAGCCAATACAGCATCCCAAGAAGTCTAATCACCGCCCTCTTGCGCTTACTTGCAGGTACTGCACAGCTGAAACACATTCTCCTCCAAGAGGTGGACACTATATTTGAATGTAAACGCTGCCGCAGTCTCTTCCGTGGCCTTCCCAACTTGATCAAACACAAGGAGATTTATTGTTTCCCTCGAATGCCTGAACCTGATGGTTAGTATAGCACTGCATTTCTACTTTTCATTCTCTCCTGAAACACAAGTCTTCAGTATTTTTTTATTGACATATGGCGATAAAGCACATGTTCATAAAGTTCATAATGTTTTTTCAGATTAAGCTGTTTTTAAACCAGCAAGAAAGTTTTGTGACCTCTTATATATATCAAAAGATCAAGGGATTTTGATTTCTCAGTTCAAGACCCCTTTATGCTGCTCTACCTTCTTCTATTGGTTGGTTGAACTTTGGATGCTAACATATTTCACGGCATGCCATATTTTTACATGAACATAAACAAGCCAAAACTGCACTCTTAACTGCTTTTCTGTAGTATTGAGCCTCAAAATGGTGAATGGTATTATAATGTTATACTAAAACTAAAATAAAAACAATGGAAACCGTTAAGATAAGATGTAGGGGGAAAAAAACTTAAGCATGCAGAATAACATAAGTGGACTTTGAATGATTAATTTACACTTTGAGTGATTGCATAGTTGTGCGATTACAAAATTGATTAATTTTTTTGGGGGGTTAAACTTTGCATTCTAACATATTTCACGCTGTCACTAATACTGTATGCAGATGACCTGCAAACATAGATGATCATGTTTTAATAACTAGGTGAACTAGGTAATAAATATGACAGTATATCTACTAAAATATGGTATAAAATACTGTAATATGGCCCCTGTAACTCAAGTCTACTTCTGGTTCCAGGTCCTTCTGGAGATGGAAAGAAGAGCATAAAAGAACTTCTTGAAGCTATCTATCCCCGATCTGATGAAGATGAATATATACTGAAACTGGAGCCCATTGCTGGCAACCAGAACGCTGTGTACCAGTACCTGTCTAAAGAAGATGACCTGCCACCTTCATTTCAGAGCCTAAACCACACGACCACAGACAGCTGGAAACACTACCACTCCAACACGCACACAGAGGAGGTCCAGTTGGAAGAAGAGGAGAACCGTTTTATTGATGAGGAAGATGAGAGTGAGAACGTGGAGAAGGGAGAGAAAGATGCAGAAAAGGAGCATCAGGATAGCGAAGAACCCGAGGAGCCAACAGAAGAAGCTTGTGACAAAGACCAGGCCCCAAGCAAATGCCTTGTATGCAACAGGACTTACAGGGTTCGAGGCCACCTTAGAAGACACCTATGGATTGTACACAAGATTGTATCTTCTGGCTCCACGTCCAGCTCCAGTGATTCCAAGAAAATGCTCAACGGTAAAGTTTCAGACAATCCCAGCGCTAGTCCCAGCTCTTCCTCTGACACCCAGAGCCCAAAAGAGAACAAAGTCTCATCCAAGGCTCAGTTCTCCATAGGCTTTGACTTTAAGGCACGCTTCTGCAAGCTCTGCAGGCGCACCTTCAGCTCCGTGCAGAACCTGGAGAAACACATCGAGCTGCACACGGATAACGGCACGGACTTCTTTGTCAAGTTTTACTCCTGTCCGCTCTGCCGCTACAAGACGCGCCGCAAGAGGGACGTGTTACGCCATCTCTCCGAGTTACACAAGAAGAAGTCCTCCTACCTGAGCAGGATCTCCCAGTCGCTGGAGAGCTATGCCGTCAAGAAGCCAGCCGAGGTCGTGTTAAACAAAGAAGAGGAGAAAGTTCAAGGTCGACAAGAAGACGTGGACGTCCACCACAACCACACTTCGCCATATCTGACACGCAGGAACTTGTCTCCAAAAGCTCCCGGCGCAGTGGGCAAAAAGGCCTTGAAGAACAACAAAAAGGAAGTGAGCCATAACACAAAATTAAAACCTGGTAGCCCAAAAGGAAGTGCTACCAAGAAATCTCTGCACGTGTGCAACATCTGTGGGCAGAGCTTTAAAAAGACAAGATACCTCGGGCTGCACAAGAGAGTCCATCTGAAATCTTCAAGCAGGAGCGGCGGTATCAGAACGAGATCCAAGGTCATGCTTTGGTGAGTGCACTCTTTTCCAAACCCTACCTTGCTGTCTTCTTCCTCCACAGGTACTCTAGTTCCTTCTAGGGCAGGATACTAATTACAACAAAACCTCAAAAGTGAATAATATGGAACGCTCTACCTAGGGACCCGACTAAAAGAGCTCAGACTTTTTTGGCTAAGATATGAACAAATGTTCTTGCAGCGTCGTTAATAGAGCATTCAAAGTTATCTGGACTTTAATAATGTTCTCAAAATTTGTTCTCTTGAAATAATTTTATAGAACACTCAAAAGTAACATTCCTATGATGTTAATTATGAAATGGAATGTTTCCTTTGCATTTCAATAACCAAGAAAAAACTATAAAAATATGGATGTTTAAGGATATTATTCTCAAATTTTTAGGGCAGGGTTTCTCAAATCTGACCCTGGAGGCTCCTTCTTCTGCCTCCGAATTTGATCAGAACATCTTAGAAGCTAGATTACCTCATCACAGGGCTTTCTACTACTGCCTTCTCAGCAAGAACTGCATGCAGTTTAGCCTTTGATCTGGCTAAAACATTGTAGATGTCAGCAGTGTAATGTTTTAAATGATGCCTTAAAAGGCTGTCTAGGTAGGCAGCTCACTAGTTTGTGAGCAGCTGTTTCCTGTTCTCTGAACTTCGATGGTACAGCAGATGGTGTTGTAGCAGGAGAAAGGAATTGTGCTTTGGCAGGCGGATTGCTACCGCAGCCTTGCTGTTAATGACTGAGAGAAATCCCAGGGTGGACTTCCTGCACGGAAGAATGAAGCATGGATGCCACAGCAAGGCCCCGGAAATTAGGCCGACCCGGTCTCACCTCAAGGTTTAAAGAGCCCTTGGGGTGCTGGTTGAGCGGTGAGGGGGGCTTCTTTAAGAAGCAATTAAGATAACTCACCCGTGTCCCTGGAAACGGCACTCAGCTCAGCCGGGCTGTATTAATCACGCCGCTCCGTCACAGGACCGGAGAGACAAAAAAGAAGCTCTCTGATCTTCAAATAAGGGTGACAGAGTTGCCTTGGGTATACATGTCCGTTTTGTGACTTGCTTTTTTCCCCATTAATGCTCTATTTTGTCCCTGTGGTAGAAGTCCGGTATATGTCAGTCTGACAGTTAGCGTTTCACTCGTTCCTCTGGGCCTGTCCTTGTGTTTGTCTCCGGGTTGCAGTAAGTTGCGTGTAACATGAAAACGCATGAAGGCTGGATTACCGCCTGCTCCCAGTCAACATGTGACAGAGTTAAGTGATAATGTGCTGGAGTCCATTCAGATGCTCACAGGGATACACGATATAATGGTACCATATCGGAGGATTATTGAACAATATTATTTAGTTGTTTAAATGTTATAGTGCCTAAATTTACGTGTAGAATTTAAAATGTTTAATAGTTAATTAAGTAACAATTAATTGGTTTATAATGTTGGAATGATTTTTTTCATTCAGAAATAATAGCATAACATGAAAGCAATTAGCGGTTTACTGCTATCAGCCAGAATTTTCAACTTGGCGCTTCCCTGCTATACAAAATTTATATAAATATATATATATATATATATATATGCATGCATTGGCAGTGTCCTCATAAACCACATTCAAATTGTAATATATATATATATATATATATTTTTTTTTTTTTTACCTAATCAAAATAAGTCAACTGCAGTCTGATTGAATGCATAATGAAAAAAAATAATATTTGAAAATTGTTTAAAACAGAGTTATCAGATTATTTTGCAAATGAACTCTATATACATATAATATATATATTTATTGTGAATTGCTTAAATCAGTTTAATTGGTCATGAACTTACAATGTACTCTAAAACACTTGGTATATGGTTCATAACGTGGTATTATCTTGTCAGAGACATCATGCTAACTGTCCACAAATCCTTGATAATGTTATGATGGTATTTTGTGTCTCTCTTTATTAGATATCTTCAGACAGCAAACTGGACTTGCAGCGGCTGTGGTCAACAAGAACATCGGAGCCACTAAATGAGTAAAAGACACCGCTAAAACACTTCTAAGTGGGGTATAAGAAACCCTCAGAAAAGTGTGTTTGAGCTTTTCCATCATCTATACAGGTGACTGTATGCCAATATAACGGTACAGTGTTTAAAGCTGCACTCTATTAACCATTTATGAGGGCTTCTGACCACTCTCAGGTATGAGAGGAAATACGTAAGCTTTCCATTCCCACGCTGCCATCAATAAGATTTGACATTTCCATCCAGAACCAAGTAGACGTTTGTTCCAGGGTCCCGTTGTAGCAGGTTTAGCCTCAGGTGGAGCTTCAAGGCACACATGCTCTTGGTGAGAGGACATTGACCTCCTGCAGACAGTATCAGACTCATTGGTATTCAGTGCCGTTGTATGGAGTAAGATCTGTCTTTCTGAGACACTGAAGACCACTTGAATGTCAGATGCTATATCAGTTATATTAATGGAAAGGGATCTTTTATGTTTGAACAAGCACATGCTCTTATATGAACTGCGGGCCAATGTTAAATGCTTTCTGTGAGATCTTTTTTAGTTGCCTTTCCGCTGCAGTTCTTTGATTAATTCGTCTTGTATCAGTTTTAGATGATGCTTGAATTATATTTCTCTCCTCATTTGTATGTTAACATTTTACAGAAAGGTTAACAGGTCTTCATAAGCATTCACAGCAAATCTGTAGATCCAAGTTTATTTTTTAGCCTTACGGAGGCTGGACGGATACAAAGTTGGTAGAAGTTTTATTTCTCATTGTTAAATTGAATGTATTGACCAACAATAAACAGAGAAATTGACTGTGCATTCATGTGTTTTCTTTTAAGTAACGAATAAAGGCATCTTGCATTATTATCAAAACCAGGAGTTGTGATTATTCTGATTCTACATATAGAATAAATGTACAGATACACCTTAATAAAATGGGAATGGTTGGTGATATTAACTTCCTGTTTGTGACTTTTCAAGATGGGTGGTGTTTTGATATCACCAACCATTCCCGTTTTATTAAGGTGTTTACCACCCTGTATTATTAATAACACTTATAGAAAGGCTAAAGAGTGAAGCAGTAAATCAGGTAGGTTGGGAGCTGCCTGTGTCATCATTTGGTGAACCATGGTGTATTTTTTATGCCGCTAGAGGGCAATAGTGCCCTATTTATAAACCAGCTGTCCATGTGTATTGCAGCCAAATCCGACATTCCCCAAAATCTGTTTTACTGTTTGGAATTAGAAGTTCAATTTATTCAGATGTGACTTTGGTTGGTAGCAGATGGTGAATCTAAAATGGCTAAAATCGTGACTGAATAAACAGTAGTTGCCATTACGCGCTGAAAAGCGTCATTAGTAATTGCTTACGTTCAGACTCATTC
The DNA here is from genome assembly GCA_032357445.1 of Enteromius radiatus. Lineage (NCBI taxonomy): Eukaryota > Metazoa > Chordata > Actinopteri > Cypriniformes > Cyprinidae > Enteromius > Enteromius radiatus. The sequence continues at coordinate 922,395 of JAUCMS010000079.1, forward strand.
AATTGGATTCTGCCCTTTGAGGTTTTGAGTACATACACACACATATATATATATATATATATATATATATATTGCGTATGATGACACGAAACACAATTCGGTAATATTTGACTGAATTACCATTCAAAATCAAAGTGTTGATGTGCGTTAGTGCAGTTTCCAGTCCGTGCATTTTAATAAAGAATTCCTGCCTTTACTCTCTCCTTTATTCCTGCACTCCTTCTGCATCCATTCTTGTGCGCAAGAGGGGGTGTTCCCTTAATCACTCTGTGCAAACGGTCCTGAGAATTTTCCTTCTGAAATGAGAGCATGTTTCATTTAAGATTGCATGTGATGCACGGAAGAGAGAGAGAGAGAGAGAGAGAGAGAGAGAGCAATCACATTCACAGGGAGGATTTTGGTGATGCGCTGTTCATTTCAGCACCACAAACCAGCTTCTGAGAGCCGAAAGAAGGTAAGATCTCACATCTACTGCACTTCCATGTCAGTGTGCTTTAAAATAGTATTATTCTTATGCTGCAAGTCTTGTACTAGCAAAGAAAACACGGTTTGAAATGCTGCTCCCGAATATGTTTGAGAGTGCGTAAACTCAAAAGATAATTGATTTATTGTGAAACGTTAAGGAACGCCACAGTTGTTTCTTAAGAGCTCCTTTGTGCTTTATAAGATGATAATAGTCACTTAAAAGCACTTTTTCGCTTCAGAAACAATAGTTGCGATTTTAATAAGACAATTCGTGCGCGGTCGTCATGTATATAAAGAATGCAGAGGGGCTGTGTTGTGAATCATTGCATTGCATCAAAGGAATGTGCGTAAATGCACACGCATGCATGCATGCTGATTCATACACATGGACTTTTGGGTTTCACACTTTATTTCTCTCATAAATTCAGAATAATCACCCAGAAATGTGCGTGATTAATGTATAAGCTGTGAATTCTTAAACGTCTCGTGTCTTTCTCACGAGTTGCATTTACAGACTATAAACTCCAAATTGCACGCGACTGCTTGTTTTTTAACTACAGTGGTAAGAGAACGAGCGAGCTCCGGATTCCCATGAGACAGGTTCTCCTGGTGGAAATATAATGGGATCTCCAGTCGAAGATGGTTCTGCTTGACACATACTGATTCGTGTAAATTAAAAAAGAGAAATGGGACACACTGCGTCTGCCAGGGCAATAACTCCATCTGTCTCTGATATAACGACAGAGGAGAGGGAAGACCCGAGCTCTCATATAGAGATTAATCCGTGCAAACGAGGTGAATATTAGGCTGAAACAAATCCAATTATGCATATGCACATATCTTATATGCAAATACATTCGATTCAAACAGGCAGTCTCTGCGCTCGAGAAACCAGTGCGCACTGGTCTTCCCCAAATATGTATGGAGTACAAAAACGAAATAGTCTTACTAGACTCGAGTTGTATAGAATATAACAGAACGAGTCATTTAGAATAATATAGAATCATCACAACAGAGCAGAGCCGTTAGAAAAGAAAGGAGTCGTTGTTATAGAACAGAAAATATAGAACTGTATAGAGTGCGAAATGGTGTTTTTAAGGTAGTATAAAGTTCACAGTAAGATCCAGGGATTAATGATGGGATTTTTCCCCTGCGTAATCTATAATATCTGGGTTAGTGTGGGAATTTCAGTGGCATTTGCGGCTCAGCGGGAGAGCAGAATCACACTCGGAAGTGTGCAGTGGACTTCCTTTATGTTGTAGAGTGATGCTCTTGGCGCACGGAGGCGGCAGATTGCGCAGCATGTGTCTTTCGGAAGCGCGAGGCTGTGCGTAACTGCGCTCGTTGCGCGTAACGTAACGATGGCTCTCCAGTGTAGAGTGGGGATGTGGAGGTGTTTCACGAGAGCTTCTCACTGTCTCGACTCTCTGAAAGGTTTCATTCGCCTTCATTTTGGAGTTAAGTGTGGTTTGGCTAAAAATGAAAGAAATGTGGATTGATATAGGATAGCCCAGGGCATTCCACGTTAATCAGAAAAAAAAACCCAAACAGTTAATTTCAAATGACTTTGAATAAAAACAAATGTTTTAGTGTATAATATCAGTAAATATTCAAATAGCCTGTATTGGCCCGATATTCATACCTGTTCATCCGGCTGAAAATCAATCTGCCATAACTCCCCTTTATTACTCTCTGTCCCACTCCATTCCACAAAGCTGAACTGTAAAAATCAACCCGACAGCTCTATTGTCCTCAAATAGACACATTTCCTCTGACTGCAAAATGTCTTTGGTTGTCTATGCAAATGTGAGAGAAGACGGCCTTGATTTTTTATTTTTTTCACTGAAGCAGAAATGAAAGACCACACTGAGCTCCAAATGACTGTGATGTAATTTCCTCCCTGTCAAGATGTCCGTGTGTTTGACGAGTTTGCTTTGTTGCTTGCATATATTGTGGCTGATTCATATTTGATTTTCTCTTTGTGCGGCTACTCATGCAATGTTTTCTTTCTTTAGATGCTTCTGAAGATGTGAGGGTTTCGGAGCTCGATTTGACATTGTATCACGTGACATGCATGTCAGACGTTTTTGCCTCGTGAGAAATTCCCTTAGCCACAATGGTCAGAAGGCACATCTTCAGCTTTGAAATGGGCATGGATGTTACCGTCCGTCTGCTGCCCCATTAGTCCTAACACCTGGAATTTTTGGACCTACGTTTCCTCACATTGTCCCCAACATCTCTGTGGATATGGATCTTGTACGCATAAGTCGGACTCAGTACCAGCTCCTCCTCTTCCTCTGCTACTGGTTGCCAGTCTCCCTCCAGCGGGTGGAGACACCACCTGTTGAGTACGCCCACTCTATCCGTATAGATGGTGACATCATCCTGGGTGGCCTGTTTCCGGTTCACGCCCGGGGTGAGCGTGGCGTTCCCTGTGGGGAGTTAAAGAAGGAGAAGGGTATTCACAGACTGGAGGCAATGCTGTTTGCCATCGACCTCATCAACAAAGACCCAGAGCTGCTGCCCAACGTTACCCTGGGGGCCCGTATCCTGGACACCTGCTCGCGGGACACCTACGCCCTGGAGCAGTCGCTTACCTTTGTACAAGCTCTCATTGAGCGTGATGGTTCGGATGTACGCTGTGCCAACGGAGACCAGCCCATATTTGCCAAGCCAGATAAAATCGTTGGAGTCATCGGTGCGGCTGCCAGCTCTGTCTCCATCATGGTGGCCAACATCTTGAGGCTTTTTAAGGTAAGGAGGCTCAACTTGTGCTTCTTGGGATTGGGAGTGGGGTTCATTGTCTGGTTCTGGCCAACGATGGATGTTGTAGTGGACAATAATCAGGGCTGGGTGTAGAAGGGTGCAGGATGATTCCTAATATCAAGACCATAATTGGTTTTTGAGATGTAGGAGTGGAGAGTAGCCTGTAACTGTTGGTCAGTTGATACCAGGCCATTAGTTGCTGGGATCTTTATGGCAATTGTGTCTCGTGTTTGTGTAACGGAGGCCAGCGAGTGAGTGCTGTGCAGGTAAACCTCACTCCCCTGACCTCAAAAAGAGGCACTCTAGCGACTGACGCTAGAGGTCATGGCCTT
>JAUCMS010000079.1:926538-939569 GCA_032357445.1 Enteromius radiatus
GGACCCAGGGGGGTTACATTGGTGCCGTGACCCGGATGGGAGTGAGGTTTAGGGGGGTGAGTGTAACGGAGGCCAGCAAGTGAGTGCTGTGCAGGTAAACTTCACTCCCCTGATCTCAAAAAGAGGCGCTATAGCGACAGAAGCTAGAGGTCATGGCCTTTAGCCTCCAGGTTAGAGCGCCCGCCTCCCATGCTGGAAACCTGGGTTCAAGACCCGCTCGGAACGAGGATGAGTCGTGGTAGAAGCGGACCCAGGGGGGTTACACATGCTGCATGAGTTTGTGGAACTATGCAGTGCAAAAACTCCTTTTATGATGCTGTTTAAGGTAAGGAGCGTCCCATAATGGTAGATTATGCGTGTTGAAGTTTGATTTAGTTTTCTGGTGTTGCATGGATGCAACTGGCTACCATCAATTCATTTCACTCCATTCAAAGTAAATGAGAGTCACTGATGCTGACACTGTGTGTGTGAACTGGTATAAACTAGCCCTTCCGGGACCTGTGAATGGTGGTTATAGTACAGCGTAGGTTTGAAAAGTCTGGGCTGGAAAGGATGTAGATTAAAACTTAAATCAAAATTGTAGGGGCATAGTGGTAGTGCAATCTTGATTAGGAGGATTGCAGGTAAAAATGGCATAAGAATCAATGCATGGCTGTCCTTCTTGTACAAACTACTTAACCCTAGGTTGCCTGAGGATATTGTGCAAAGCAAGTCTCTTTGGATAAATTTCTGCTAGCTTACTTTCTAAGTCTTTTCCAGTTGCTCTTTGAAGTCGTCATAACCACGGGTGACCTCACATAACTCAAACCACCGTTGGTTGAAATATGTTGTGACAGAGTGTGTGTGCATGTTGGCCTGCGAGGATCTCAAGGCAGGATGATTTCGCAGAACAATGCTGCCCGAGCTCTATTAGAGTCTTAATGTACGTCTCCCCCTGCCCAGCAGGAAGATCACTGTTTCTGGGCATATACGACAGTGAAATGAACTCCGGCATTTTGCTACGCCTGTCAGTGGAAATTAAGGGAACCAGGGGGCTCTTTCTCTGCCGTTGTTTATGGCTGTAAACAGCTAAAGTTCAACGGTGGCAACCTGTTGGTATCCAGTCTTTGCTAGAAGTACACCACCTCCAGGAGATTCTAGGAATACTATAGGAATGGGCTGCCTGCAGTACGTCCCATAATATCTCTGTAGACTGAAGTGACCGAAATAGATTTTTACTCGTTTATGTTTAATAGGCGTTCTAAATAACACTCCTGGCCAACTGCTTATTTTGTTTAGTTGTCATAGGAACAACTCACGGCCGCCCTGTGCCAATTAACCACACAATGTTAATGAAACTCTCTGCTGTTTATGCCACACTCATTAGCTGACCGCGGTCTGACTGATTGATGTAGACACGTCGTGCCAAATGACCCATCCGCAGTAAATGACGCATGTCCCATACTGCAAGCGCAGATCTTTTTCTGTAACACCATGTCAGCTGTCAGACTTTGATATCAGGAAGCAATCGCGCTAAACGCGATTAGAAGAGACAAGTAAACGTGCACGTGGCTGTGCTGGGTCTCAACAGGAATATAAAAAGCTGTGGTATTAGCCTGGCTGCTATAGTATTCCTATACAGTACATCAACAGCCCTAACAGTCATTATTATTTATGAGAATCTGTGGCTTTATCTCTTTGGCGTTTTTCAAATGTTCAGAAGCCCTGGCTGCGAATGTATTTGCTTACTAGACTAGAGAGTTTCTAGAGTTCGTTTCAAACTAGATGCAGTCTGACACTTGGCAAACGGCCTTCATTTCCTGCTGCGAGTGTGTCAAAAGATCGGACCAATTATCTGAGAATCAATGCTCCATATTTGAAACGGTTCAAATGAAAATTGAGGGGTTTTTTCAGCACGTTAAAATGACCTGTGTATTTGTGCGTTGCTGCAAATATTGTTTTTTCTCCTCATTTAGCAGCTTGCTAAATCTGTAAATAAAAGCCAAACCAAAGAGCCTGCTTTTCCGTGCATACACTGCTTGTGTTGAAATGGGCCCGTTTGTCCTGATAAGCATGCCTGCGGTATGTTTAGCTGCTGGAAACACTTGTATGTATGTGAATGGCAGTATATGAGATGTGAATGCCTGCATCACCGTCAACAGGGGCTCATGCCAATGCATAGTGATTCTGAATGGGACAGATGGAGTTCCCCGGCAGAACTCCTGTTTAGGTAATCGCTACAGCATTAGCATGCCTAGCGAGAGGAGGGCCACAGGCTGTTAGTCCCCTGATTTCCATTCCTCTGATGGTCCCAGCGCACTGCAGGTGCAATTCAGATGAAATTCATTGGGGAGGCGATTTATCAGGGCAACCCTGCAGGTGGGGTCTTACCGCATGAGATTTCTGAGGGCTGTGAAGTGCCTCCATTTGGCGTTTGGCAGAGTGAAAGAGGAAGGGCTCATACTCGCACACACATAATGCCATTATTGACTGTAAAATGAAGGCAGCAACCTCACACAAGCGTCTGGTCTGAAGTGCATTGGCACCCAAATAACACGACTTGCTAGGATGCTAAACTAATAATGTGGTAATAAGCAAAGTGGCTTATGCGTTAAATGCACAAGGCATGAAAATGAAGTAAAAATGTCAATTGGGATTGCTTTATCAGCAAGTACTTGTAAAGCTGCGTTGTAAATTGGCAAAAAGAAGGTACATGAGAAGACTTACGATGCTTATAAAATCACTAGGTTTTGGAGCAGATGCCAACACTTCTATCAGGGCTGGTGGGACGGTGAGTTTTGTTGCTAATTAAGATGCTTGTTATTTCTTTGATGAACCTTGGATGTGAGGCGGCGCTTCGCTGCAGCCTGTTCTTATTTATTTAACAATTTTTAGCATTATTGCCAAACAATTGGCATGCATATTCATGAAGCCGGGCACCAGCGCTCTGCATTCATTGTGCATTCAGATTGAACTCTTACAAGATCGGCTAAAATAATAATGATTTTGTTTTGACTGTAGCAATCATTTGTTTGTAATGCAAAAAAACAGCTGAGAATAGGATTTGTGTTGTAACTGGAGTTTCTATGTAATCATTGGGGGAATTCAAATCTTAAATGTTCATCACGACAAGCTTTAATGCTCGTTTAATTGTCAATGCTTAAAAGTTTTTCCACATGCTAACATCCGTGTTCAGATTTGTGCAAATAGCACACTCTGTTATTACAGATAGATGACTGGCTTTTAGCATTTTATCTTAGGTGTGAGTAAAAGGGGTCTGGTCAGTTTTTGACGGCGATGTGCAAAATACGGCTGGATCAATAGAGCGTCAGTCATAATTGTGTTGAAACACACCAACCTTTGTGCTTCTGAAAGCTTGATTCAATTACAAGCCACAGGCATTGAGATTACTTGTTTATCCAGTAGCAACATGTCGCCCTGTCCATTCAGCCACGGCGGCTTTTACTTGAGGTTTTGCCCAGATGTAAGAGAACAAAGGTAAAATCACGTCAGAGTCATGCTGAGAGCTAAATTGGTGAGTGTAAATGTTTTTTTTATAAATTCGCTCTGCATCTCAGTTTGAAGTTAAAGAGAAAGACTAATGTGTCGCATTTCAACGAGAACAGCCCGTGAATTATGAATCGATTTTGTGCTTCATTACTCTAGAAAGACAACAATTAGATTAAAATGTAATTAACCAACAGATGCACATTATGTTGGGTTGAGTCAGCGAGACCGTTATCGTTAGTCTCTGCGTGTTTATGCAAAGGTCAGAATCAACCTCGCTCTTCTGTGGCTTGTTTAGACCACGAAATGTGCCACGGCATAAATCACTCGCCTGGCACTGTGCTATAATGGATTGTGTAATGAAGTTGGCATTTTCATAAAGTTTTTTTTTTTTCTTCTCTTATTGAACCAACGCTCTTAAGTTAATTTCAGCAGATGGGTTTTCTTGCAAGCTGAAAATCACTGGCATCGACGCATGAGGCCAATAAACCTTTGCACCTTCCTAAATCTATTAAATTGCATCTTCTTGGCTCAAACCATTTGTGCATGGCTGAATGCATGTTTTAGTGTTTTAGACTATACATAGCGCTAGAAATTAAGTTTAAAAAATGTATGCCAATGCCTATTTTTTTAATAATCCAGTGACCTTTACAAATTTACTTTGTAGCATTATTTTCTCTCCATTCAAAACTATACACTCTTAAATATAAAGGCTTTTTATCAGCATTATGAGCATCCTTTAACACCAGTGGTTCCTCTTCAATCAACAAAAGGTTCTTTGTAGTGAAAACAAACATTCTTTAGATTATTAAAACAAACTCCAGGAATGGTTCTTAACTTAAAAAATAAAAGTCCACAGGTTAGAATTGAAGAACCTTTAACATGCGTTAGAACTTTTCTTTGCACATAAAGGTCTTCATATGTAAAAGATTTCTTTAGATTAGTAAAAAAAGTTCTTCACACTAAAAAAAAGTTAATTTAAGGAGATTTTTAAAAATCATTCCTTACTCCTAAAAGTAGATAGATTCTGTATTGTCATACATTGTTCCTTGAAGAAACTCTCTGTCCAACAAAAGGTTCTTGGAAAGGTGTTCACAGAAAGGTTATTTGAGGACCAAAAATGGTCCTTTACCTTTAAAAGAATAAAGGTTCCTATTTGGCATTGAGAGTTCCATTAAGAATCTTTAACATCCAACACTTACAAATAAAAGTTCCAATTTGGAATGTTTGTAGTGATGTCATAGAAGAACACAAAGAACCTTTCAGGGAACACTTCCTAAAAGAACCATGCTTTTCTTAGTTTGAAGATCATTGTAATAATGTAAAGAACTCCCCACCGCTCCATTAAAATAACCTTTTGTGGATGTCAAAGGTTCTTCATGGAACCATAAATCCAAATAAAGAACCATTATCTTTTAAAAAGTTCTTTATACTGGAATACATGTTCTTTATTAAATTATTAAATTGCACTCATTAAAGTTTTTAAGAACTATTCACTGAAATGTTCTCTAGGGAACTCAAAATGGTTCTTTTATGGCATCACCCTTTTGAAACTTGATATTTCTATTGTGCAGCGTTTAATGCCATACTGCCGCTGTCTTATGGATAAACGTACTTGTGGGCCCTCAGGGACTTCATTCTCAGACGCGGCCTGCGGCGCACAGGTTCAGGTTGAAGAGTGTCGGCTCTCAGATGCTGTGTTGGGGTGGAAACCTTGTGAGGATGAGAGCGAGGACGAGTGGGCGAGAGGCCACGGGTGCCACTTAACCATTCCACCCGTTGATTTCCTCCATGAGGAGAATTAAGAGTGTGATAATGGACTCGAGCACAAAACCGACAGTGAGCTGGAGAGATCTCATTAGACACAACCACACACACAAATAAGGGGTATAACACAGGTTTATTCAGGTAAAGTTCAGGCCTGGTCTCTAAATTTCCTTCCTGGTAAAGGTCAGAACAATAAAATGACTAGAAATAACAGTTTTAAGTGTATGGGTTTTTTTTGTGGAATTAAAAAAAAGTGCATTTCAGGACAGCTCATTAAATATTTTTCAATCTAGCTGCTAGAATACTTTGTAAAAGTAAGACATAATGAATAATGAATATATTCATAGCTTGTATAATCCTCTGTTTTTTTTTCTCAGATTGGACAAAATGTTACTATTCCTTAAAAAAACAGATATTACAATACTGAGCAATAGATACAAGAATACACATGCATTACTGGGTTTGAGGAAAGTGCTCCTATATTAGTCGGCATTGTTTGTACTTGGACGTCCATTTGGAGCAGTGAGTCTGGAGCACTCTGGAGTCTGTTGTGACTGCTAGCGTAGCGTCTTAGCTGCCCACAGCAAGGCCCATTGGGACAAAGCAGATGAGTGTGAAATCTGGTGCCTGGCTGAAAATGACTCAGTGATGGAGAGTGCAGGAAGCTTCTTCTTCATGTCCTCAAGAGACTGCTGGTAAACAACACCTCTCCCATTGACAGAGTGGCGATTTGTAGACGGAGCGCTCTCATTTTTGCTTTATGGGTCAGGCTAGACTTCTCGGCGTGCGAGATTGAAATCCGTGCACATCCTTTAGCAAGCTTAGAACTTTTTCCCTGTAAATTTTTAATTGCTTTTCTTGCTGTTGTGGGATTTACAGCAGCGCTCATATCGAGTCGTGCGGTCGAGCGCTTAAAGAATTGGACCGGGGTGTGATCCGCATCTATTTGCTTTTTTGCTTATGCATTTTGTTGTTGGAATGACTTATTTTTCCTGGCCAAAACCTTGAAAGGAGCATTTTAGCACTTCTGGTTCCTTCATTCTGAAGTAATGGGTTTTTTGAACGGAATAAGGTCTGTGCTGAACACAAGCTCAATACATGTTCACATTTTCTCCAACGCCCTAAAATACATCAGCAATACCTCTTTGTGTTTTTTAAGCTTTTACCTGAAGAAGGTTGTCATGGACATTCATCTTCATCACAGGTAGACTCTGAAGCTTTCATGTAACTATCTTAACTCAAGCTTTTAGCAAAAATGTTTTAAAATAAACAGTTATGTAAGCTTAATGATTCATTTGTAGCCTACAATTACCTTTTTACTTCTGTTGAGTGTATTTTAGCCCTTAAACAGCAAAAATACTTTTATGCTCAGCTTTTGTTGTTGTTTACTTGAAATGATGAGCTGTCACACACACCGCCATAGCCACGCCTCCTGTCAATCACTCAGCACGAGCTTAAAACATCTTAAAAGTCAGGAAAATCAATTTTCCCAATCATCTAGTCCAACTACATTTGGGCTAAGCCCTGAATGTTTTTAATGTCTGGCTCTGCCCCTGCCATGAGGTAAGAAAAATAAACATATTTGAAAGAAAAATGACTTAAATTTTATATATATATATATTTTTTTTTTTACTTCAGTAGAAGATATTTGCACCCATTTTTTTAAGCAAATGTATTTAAGAATGCTTAGATTTTACTATAAAATGCAATTTAGTTTTTTTTTTTCTAAAAGAAGACATGTTGCATATAGCTTATTTATATAAGGGTAATAACCTTATGTTTATAAAATTTCAGGTTTACAAAAAGTTGACCTCATTCCTGAAGATAATGAACAAAACATGTAAGCATCATAAACGTTTGTCTCTGCTTCCACAGAGCTGATTTATTATTATTATTATTTTGCAATAATCCAGAATCCAGTGGAAAAATCCTATCTGGTTTTGATCAAGGGAACCTTCCAAAAATACGTCATCACTGCAGCACCATTTGTTTTGAACCAGCTCTCCGCCTCAGCTGAATGCTAATGTGTTTCCCGCTCATTCTCTTTCCTCCTCCGTCTCTCTGTCAGCGTCACCGGGGCCGGTAGGTGACAGCGACAGGCGTTTATGTGACCTGACAGTCTGTGTCGTCTCTCTCTCTCTGATCAGAACGGGAGGAGGTGTCAGTCACCGATGACATGAACTCACGCGGCCTTCCTTCTCGCCTCACGGGAAAGCTTCACGCGCTTTTTTAGGCCAGTGACATTATTGATGAAAGACTCAGAAAAAAAAGAAAAAACACTAGCACGGAGGAGTGAGTCGACCACCTCCTCGGAAATGTGTGAAGGCTTTCGGTGTGTAATTAAAGCATGAAATGTACACCGGAAGTGCCAATGCGCATTACAGATCTATAGACGTCAATGACAGCCCGCTGGAGAAGTGTTACAGCGTTCTCTGTGAGTGAGTTGAGCTCGTCAGAGAAGCTCTCTTCAGTTCAAACGCGGGTCTGTTTGTTTATTTCATGAACGTGAGGTGTATGTCTTTGTTTTCTGAATTGTTTATGGTTCATTCTCAGGAAATGGTGCCATTTGTGTCAGAATGAGTTTACATAATAAACTGAGCTGTTAGGCCTGTTTTAGTTATGGCCCATTTATATAGGCCTACTAATGTCATAATTATACATATTCTGAATTAGCTTTCATATTTATATTCTCAGTTTTATTTTATTTAAACTTATATTTTATATCACATTTAAATTATATATAAACTTATATATTATATTGCTTCAGTTTGTGCCAAGACAAAATTGCAATTTTTTTTAAAGTTATATTATTATTATTATTATTATTTTAGTATTTACTTTCAATGTAATATATAATAGCACTTTTCACATTACACATTGTTTTTTTGCGAACATGTGGGTTTGCCATTTTCATTATTTATTATTACTGTTTTTAAATATTTCAGTTTAGCTTTAATTTTTATTTTAGACTTAGTTTGAGTAATTGTAGTACTTCTACTTGGTTTCAAGACAACATACACACACACACATATATATATATATATATATATAGTTTTCAGAGTATGTTTTTCATCTAATATTACATTTTTCAGCTTTATTTTAATTAACACAAAAAAATCTAGTTTTACATTAAATTAAATCAACACTGATTGAACTTATTTTTTTTACTTAATTAATTAGGCTAGTAATTGTACATATTTTACCTAATCTTTCAAGCAGTCACCTCATTATTAAATGATTAATAAATAAAAAAAAATTATTCCAATCTCAGATTATACTATTTTTGAATAGTACCATTTCCTGAGAATTACTTCCATTTTCAAGGTGGTCTAAAATTGTAGTGTTGTGTCTTTTACCCTTTTAACCAATCAGATGATCTCTAGAAGGAAAACATCCCACTTCCATGAACACCAGCTGCTTCTGATTAGCAAACCATGCTTCTGTGACTAAAGACTATTGATCCATCCTCAAGTGTCCAGGCACATCGCGTTTTCCTTGTATGGAGCCTTGAAGATTTTTGACCTGCTTTTTCATCACTCAGAAATATGGTAATGAGAACATTTTCCAATATGCGGAGAGATGATATTTACTGTGGCTGGATATCATGTTGTTTGCTAATGTGCAGAAGGGGTGAAGAAACTCAAACAGACCTCTTTAATCGTGCAACTCAGAGCTACAGTACAACGAGAAGAAAGGAAAGATAGGAATATTTTATCTGCTTCCCCCTGTCCCCATGTAATTTTAATAGCTCTTCCTTTTGGAGTATCTGAGTGAATTATTCATGCGCAGGGACGAGATGAGAGTTTGTCACAGGAGGAGGAAGAAGCGTGCAGGTGTGTTTTATTTGCTGTTTGATGGAGGCACATAATCTCCATTCACTTGACCACATGCATCACCTCTTGACTTTAATTTTCACATTTCCCAAGGCCGCCCGGCGCCTACCTTTCAGCTCCTCTCGAGCACATAACCTGAAGTTAAGAAATTTGAGAGAGAGACTGAAAGGATGATGTAGGGCTGGAATGTAATGTATTTTTGTGTGCTATTGCCAAATAAGGACAAAGGGTGGGGCTTGTCAACTCTGATTGACAGCTGACTTTAAATTGCAATAATGTTTTTTATTATTTAATTTTTTTTTTACTTAGAAGCGTTTCCATTCGTAAATCAATATATTTTTACCTTAGGGAAAGAAAAAAAGTATATATATATATATTTTGTATTTAATTTTTATTATTATAATATCACATTATTATTCATATTTTGTATGGGGAGTTTTATTTTCTGACTCCAATTTAAGTTTGATGAATTTTAAATAGTTTTTATTCATTTATTTCTTTATTTTTTTTTTATTTACATTATATATGCGTATATTCTGTGTATATTTATTATGTAGATATAAATACACACATACAGTATATATTTAAAAATATCTACATTTATAGATTAATATATATAAATATATTTTGTATATAAACATAATTGTTTTTCTTAAGTATATACATGCATGTGTTTGTATTTATATCTATATAATAAATATACATATATATATATACAATAAATATATATCTTTTTGACAGCGCAAATGCTTCATAAAACAAGACTTTTGTCTTTTTCTGTTGCTTTGCATCTCAAGTAAATGCATTATAATTTTATTGATTACTAGATGTTTTCCTCAAAAACAAGTCAGAAATACTGTATGCAACATAACAACATAATATGTTTTTTGTTTGTTTGTTTGTTTGTTTTCAGTAGTTTGAATTAATTTGTATATTCACAAATGAACCCAAACTGCTTAATGCACAAAAAAAAAAAAAAAAATATATATATATATATTTGGTCACAGAGATTTTTATCTAAAGGCCAATGGAAAAATGCAGTTTTTCTTGCATATTTTTAGGGCAGTCGCCGGATAGAGAGCGTTGTGGCTGTTTAATCAATACTCCTTTCCCATCAGACGGTAGAAGCCTCATATTTGGCCTGTAATTAGAGCTCAGGCGGCTGTGAGAGACTCTCGTCTACTAGTTTTAATTAGAGTTTGCCTTCACACGGGTCAGGAGGTTGTTTGAGGTGCTGCTGGCAGCTAATGAGAGATGGAGGCTAGCGGTGGTGAATGGGTGAAGCTCACTGCCTTTGCGTATGTAATTAGCGGCATGTGAAAAAAAAACATTGTCCTAATATCATCTACACTTTATGTTTATTAAGCTAAACGAGCTAGTGGAAGTGTGTTTGGGAGTAGCTTCTGGGAGTAGCTGGCTAAAAATAGACTGCTTTGTTTATAGTGTAGCTGTTTTCTACCGTAGCTTTCCAGTAATAGGTGTCTTTTTTCCTTAACAAGCAAAGGTGTGAACATTGTTTTTTTTTTGTGTTGTATTTTGTGTTATATTTTTTTAAATTGTATTGTTCTGTTAGTTTTATATAAAAAGAAGTTAAGGCTGTAATCACATGCTGGCTTTGGAAAGTCATTTGAGCAAATTATTTTGTTCAAATAGTTCGTTTCAATGACTGAAAAAAACAGAAATAATATTTAACTATAGCTAGTTTGTATATTTAAGTGTTTTTAAGTGTTTTTTTTTTGCATACTTATGAAATTTCACTTACTTACAAATAATTAATAAATGAAGTCAATAATAATAGTACACACAGAGTATATTTAATGTACAAAAAACATGTTTCTTAAATATACACATGCATGTGTGTGTAAATATATAATTAATATACTGTATACAGTACACATACATGTATTATTGAAACAAAATCATTTATTTTGGATGAAATTAATCGTGATTAATCATTTGACAGCACTAAAGAAGATAAACTAAAATAGAATTAAAATAAAATAAATAAATGTAATCCAATAATCTTTAAACACTCTACTTTAATAAAGAATATTTATAAAGTTTGAAATTTGATTTTGGGAGTAGTAGTTAAAAATAAAAATAATGTAGAAAAAAATGTTGCTGGTAATTTAAAAAAAAAAACAGAAATGACTAGTAAACTTATTACAATGACTTACAAATAAACCACAAGTAACACACTGAATTAAACATGCTGAAGTAGAAAAACTGTAATTTGTATTTATTTTTTTTTTGCTTTTGGGTCAAGACAGAGGTGAAAAAAACAGTAACAATAGAAGAAAATGGCGCTTTTAGACAAGAGAGAACACAAACAATGAATTAAATAATTAGAAAAGAAGTGATACTTGAATTAAACGTGAAATTTTGAAGTAGAACTGAAATACAGTATTACTTGCCATTAAAATGGACAAGTTAATTGTGTGTGTGTTTTGGGGAAGGGGTAGCCTGGGCCCGCCCATACTTCCTGTGACGCTACATTCAATTTCGCGAGCAAAGTCAGTCTGGCCAACCTGCCGTTTTAGAGCATTTCTGTTCCCAAAAAAATGGGAACCAATGAGAAACGTGATGGACGTTTGATGGACGCAGGTTAAGCCCGCCTCCCAGAAGGCGGATAGCAAGACAGCTTGGCCAGACTAAGCTCGTATGAGCTTTATAGTCGTGGAAGCCAGGCTAGGGGAGGGGTATTGTCTTGTAAAATCTACTCCAGTAATCATACTTTTGTTAACTTAGACCATTAAATGCCTTCTGTCTTTCACATCTGCATTTTGAAATGTAAGATCACACTGCACATGTGAGCCGATATTGTTTTATTGTTGCTCTAGCGAATATCGTAACTAATAACGTAAGCATGGAAACCTTCTTCGCTCCCAAAGTATCTCAGTTTTCTCATCACGAGTGAAGACGCTTCATGATAAAATTCCATTTAATAAGAGACCTCTCCTTGTCATACATAATTAACTGCAGGCCATTTTTCACCCGCCGCTGCTCTATTAGCAATTTGTTTAACCGAGAAATCAAGTGTCCATAAATCAAAGGCGTGCCACGCTGAGGAGTAAACAGACACCTGAGATTGTTCTCAGCCTCTGCTTCGCCTCTAGATGACTTTGTGTGTTTGCTAATTGACCTTATTTATTCGGTAATAATGATCAGCAGCTCCTGTAAGATACAATCCCGTCAAAGTACATGACAGGATTTCACAAATGTACTCATTTGAATTCTGAACAAGTTCGGAGCAGAATACGTGGGGATGTCTTGTGTGAGCACAGATTTCCCTTTTGTCTTCAAAGATGGCGTCCTTGAAGAGCAGTGGAAAAAAGGGCTTTGGTAATCTCTCTTTAAGGATGTTGCAACTTCCTCTCAGCAGGGACGTGAGCTCAGACCAGAAATGTTCACCATAATTCACTCTGGGTTGGAGCTTTTTCAGCCGAATTTAGAAGAGCTTCCAAGAAAGGGAAGGTTAGAAATCCCTGGCCAGCTTTTAGAATGGGAACAGTGAAGAAAGCGGCGGGAGAATGAATGTTTTATATGCTAAAATGGTCATGAAACGCATTGCTTCTGTAGTGTTTCCTATTTCGGAGTAAAATGTGGTATGCGCCAAGAAAAAATTTAGGGCAAGGCTAGAGTTTATCAATAGGGAACAAGAATAGTGTTCAAGTGCTGAAATTAAATTATTGTTATCATATTTATGAAACATTAAAACGTAAGAGTTAAAAATTGGATTATTGGTGATGCAAAGCTGAATTTTTAGCCTCAATTCTCCAGTTTTCAGTGTCACATGATCCTTTAGAAAACATTCGAATATACTGATTTGCTGCTTAAAGGGGTCATACAAGGCCAATTTTCCACAAGCTAATATGATTATTTAGGGTCTTAATGGAAAGTTTGTAATATAGTTTATTTTAAAATTTCTCAAAGATAGTTTTAAAA
>JAUCMS010000079.1:939669-956049 GCA_032357445.1 Enteromius radiatus
GGGCAACTTATTTTTATTAAATTAAAAGAAAGCTACTGGTGGATCTTTATCATTGTAGGGTGGTTATGTACACACTCCCAACACTCATGTCAGTCCAAACAGCTTGAAAAAGTGCATGTACCACCGTATGACCCCTTTAAGAAACAATTCTGGTTATTATTCTGATTATCAGTGTTAAATAGTGTTTGTTGAATATAATATAATAATATAATAATATGTTTAAAAGAATGGGATTTATTTGAATGAATCAAAAGATCATTCATTTAATGCATCCTTAATTTAAAAATGATTCTAAAGTATTTCTGTGTAATCTTAAGATTTTGAAAAAATAAATTTAGAAAACTAAAATATTGTGCATGCATATTAAGCCTTTTAAAATGTTGATTTCATTGATGTATATTTAATTATATGCTCTCTAATGTATAAATTCAATCTGTAGCGCCTTCTGCGAATTTTGAAAGCTGTACGAGTTGAACACAAATGTCGTGGAGTATCATGATGGTGATATCGTAAATCGAATCATATAAAATCATACATTAGCCCGCTGGGGGTCGCATAGGCATGGACGGTTACATCTATTCATCAATCTTTTTGACGAGGCAGGTCAGTAATAAAATGTTAAATCTACACAGGGACCCAGATGGACATAAAAAGTTTTACCAGCAAAGGGACCTGAGCTTTCATGATGTCCTCTGTCTTGTATACGCTCTGAAGGTCAGGCCCGAGTCTGGCGGGGGTCATTTTGATTAGAACAGCCCTTGAGACAGAGGACAGGAACACTGGAGGAGAAAGTCCATTAACACTGATGCAGAAACCATTGATGAGTGCATATAAATAGTGAGAGGCTGTTAGAAAACGCAGCATAGCTTGTGAATGAGATGACCTGACCTATTGACATTTCACAGGCCTCTGGGGGACGTCGTCTTTTAATGTTGCTCACTGCTGTCAATGGTGCATGAAAACACTGTTTCTCTTTAAGGGTTCTTCCTAATTAAAAACAATGCATCAATATTGACCATGTGCTTGTGCATCATTCACAGATGAATCGAGAAATTAGGTGGCAAACTATGAAAGCTTGTTTCTGCCACAGAATAAAAAGATAAATAAAAAGCAAGTTTATATCTTGCAAGTTATATTCTAAGTTTATATCTTATATCTATATCTATTTTATCTAAATTATAAAATAAACACTGGAATAACTCAGTGTAAGAATTATGAGGAAAAAGTCCGAATGATTTTTTTTCAGGCTTCTGACTTTATCTCGTAATTGTAAATATATATCTCATAACAATGAGTTTATATCTCATAATTCTGAGATGCGTACAGAAAATGGATATATAGAAGGTCTGAGTTGACCTACAAACTTAGAATTGCAAGATAAAAACTCTGAGATATTAACTCCAAATATGAGATATAAATGCTGGTTTATGAGATATAATTGAGTATGAGATATAGAATTGTGAGATTTCAAACTTTCAATTATGCGATATTTAAAATTTCAAGATTTTCAATTTTTTTTATTTCTAGACTCCGAAGTATAAGATATAAACTTAGAATTGCACGACGCAATCTTTAAATATTTAAGATATACATTTATGTGTCATAATTCTCAGATTTGTATAAACGTTATATATAAAAAAGTCTGACTTTTGAGTCCAATGTTTGAGAGATGAATCATACAATGTAACATTTAATCATGATATGATGTCAGAATCATGAAATATTTAACTGAGAATGGCAAGACATAAACTTGTATCTGCATGAAATATTCTGTATTTGTGAAATTTATTTATTTATTTTTTCTCCGAACGGAGAGAAACAAAGTCAGAATTATAAAATTGCTATTACCTTTAATGTTTTTTTTTGTTCATCCCGTTGCAGAAACTGGATCCATAGCAAACAGAATTCCAGTTTGAATTTGAAATTTGAATTCAAATTAGAATTCATAGAAACGCCAACTGTAATTTTTAACTAAGCAGACTGTCAAGGCAAACTTAATGCCGATGGATAGATAGAACAACAATAGTTTCTGATGATCTTTTCTGGGTTACACAGACAGCGTGACAATATGAAAGTGTTCAGTGTTTTTTCTGCATGCACACAGACGAAGCATCTCCATCTCTGGCTTCACTCAATCTCTTGTTAGGGGTTTTGTAAACAGCGTGCATTGGCTGGCGGTTGGCTGCCTGCCACGACGGCTGCTCTTATATCAGTTATCAGTGTAAATGCTTTGCCTTCAGTGTAATAAACTTGAAATCCCACTCGATTCCATTCACGGCATAAGCTTCACATACTGAAAATAACTAGACTGAGGTTGTTTCGGTTTAAAATATCCAATGTCAGCGTTGGCGTCTTTTACACATACTATCACTCTCTTACTATGATTTGACTATATATATATATATATATATATAATGGATTTACATATATTTAGAATTTTTTCTTTCATTTGGATGTTTTTCTTTTGAATTTCTTCGTTGCATATTTTTATGTGATCATAAGATCCTTTAAGATCTTTAATATATTTAACATTTATTAATTTTGATGCACTAATAGCTATGAGTGGGAATAAGTGCTGCATCCAAAATAAAAGTTATTTACATAAAATATGAGTGTGTATTGTGCATATTTATTATGTATATATAAATACAAGCACATGCATTAATATTTAAGATGTTATGTTCATATATTAAATATATTTATATAAATGTATATGCATTTAAAAAAAAAAAAAAATATATATATATATACTATATTTTTGCATATTTATATATGCATTATAAATAAACACAGAAAAAATACATATATTAGGTAAAAAATTTTTTTGAAAGTGATTAATCATGGTTAATTGTTTAAAAGCCCTATTTAAAATGGATATAAAAAATACAGACATCAGATAATTGTGACACACAAAAAAAGTTTCTGCAGTACCTGAAAGACTATATTTATGCTATTAAAAGAAATCATGGCAGTAGTTCCATTCCTTAATTCATCAAGATTTGACAACATAATGTAAAAATCTTGTACAACTAATGGATTTTAAGGTGTTTTTATTGTAATGCTTTATATGCAAATGAGCTTTTTCCTGTCATATATATCTCTTGTTGTTTGTCCGGATGAGTCTTGATCTTGTCAGGCCGTTGACTGTGGCGCTCTAGAAAGCCACCCTATTGAATAGGTGCATCAGAAAGGGAGATTGTTTTCCCAGCGTGCTCTTGTGTTGACTACGGCGAGGGTAATGGACAGGGGCATTATTCTGAGTGCATAGTAATAGTTTTAAGCACATAGTAATTGGGTGTGTATTGAGGTCCTGGTGGGAGGCGTGCTGTGAGTAATGCCCCCAGGAACTGCGTCCGTTCGGCAGAAGTCACGGTGCGCCGCTGCAGCTCTATAAATCCCATTTCCATTTCTGTAATGGCACGTCGTGACGGCACGCTGCCGCCTGCGCCCCGTTCTCCTGTACTCACACCGTAAATTTCCTCACCTCACCGCCCTCGCGCTGTACACAAGTGTGTGTGAGAGCAGGGAACATTTTTCTTTTAACGTTTTTTAATGTTTCCCCCATTTAACCCCCTGACATGCTTTCCTGCGCTGTGCCACGTCAAGGTTTGTGGATTGTGTAGTTCACTAAATGACCCATGTCGTGCTCGTGTATCACAGGAGCCATGCTCGCTCATTTACAGCATTTCAGAAATGTAAATTCTGTCATCATTTACTCACCCTCGTGTCGCTCGAAACCTGTCTGATATTTCTACCCATGCCACACAAAATACTGGGAATAAAGTAAATGTAGCAAAGTAGCTCATTTCCATGCATTAGAAAAGTAAATGAGAGGGCTGTCAAGCTCAATAATCTAATTCAGAAAGCATTGCAAGATGCATGAAAACCAATGATGTTTGACATCAAACCTGGTGTGCATCCCGAGGGACCAATTTTTCAGTGTGTGCTAATCATATTTGAGGAGATTTACTTATATCAGCCAAATATTTATTTAACATAGTTTAACACTTTTTTCTTTTTTTAATTAGATGTGATTTAATCTTCTCTGCTCGCACTTCGCATTCACTTCAGGACATACAAATGTGTTGGAAGATGGACAAAAACCAATGATACATTGAGGGTATCTTCAGCTAATTAATGTGTTCCTCCAGAGATGAAAGTAAACCACGTTTGGAAGGTGAGTAAATTGTAGCTGAATTTTCATAATGGACTAACTCTTTAGACTACAGTTGCGTAAAAACGCATTTTAGTCAATTAAACTACTGTTTTCGGACTGCAACTTAGTGCGAAATTACCTTAAAACTTGAAATATAGTGTCAAGAAGACATATTTAATGGTGCTTAGCACATAACAGCATCTTTTCCTCATTTGCTTTAACTGTATGGAAAAGGGTGCGGTGAGCATTTTGCAAAATATCATATTTGTGAGTCCAATTTGAAGGGTGTTAACACAATGTGTTAACGAGCTGTGAAAATGCATTACAGTGATGACTACTGTATTTTTTTGTGATTTATTTCTCATAGAAAAATGATTAGAATTCCCTCCGTTTAACATTTAGACTATGGCCTGCCTTCAATATGAGTTTGTAGATATAAAATATAGTGCATCAAGTCAAGCAGACGTATTGTATGAAAAAGAGCAGTGTGAACATTTTACGAAACATCTCATTTTGTGGTTTACATGATGAGAACACAATTTAAATTTATAAGAATACTACAGATACAAAAATAACAACAACTTATGAAAAATAGTGTGGAATTAATTTGATATATGCTAATAAAAAATCTATTAAAACATGTAAATATTATATAAAAAAATTGAATTCTCTATTTTCCATGCAGACTATAACAGGCCTGCAGTATATGAGTTTTAAAATATAAACAATCTAATGCATCAGTCAAGGAGAAATCTATTACAGTGCTTGTGTGTTGTTTGTGTTAGAGTTCGATAGCATCCGTTCCTCATTTGCTTTATTTGTATGGAAAAAGGCAGCGCTAACTTCTTTTGTGATCTCAAATGTTTTATAGTAGGCTATAATTTTTATCACTTCACCTCCCTTTGACATGCAGACTATGGCAGACCTTCAGTATGAGTTTAAAAGCATGAAATATAGTGCATCGATCAAACAGAAATATGTATGGAAAAGAGCAGTGTGAATATATCTCATTTTGTGATCCACAGATTTAAGAGTCAAGTCAAGTAATGCACATTTCATGTATAAAAGCACTTCAGCTGCATGTGTTATGACATTCAGACCATTGCATTCCTTTAATATGAGTTTTAAAGACATTACATATTGTGCATCAATCAAGCAGACCTATGGAAAAGAGCAGTGTGAACATATTACAGAATATCTCAGTCAAGTCAAGGGTGATAACGCAAATTTCATTTATAAAAGCACTTCAGCTGCATGTTTGAAACTGCAACTTCTAAAAGTATGAAATTCATTTGATATCTTTTGTGGCGCTTATAAAAAATGGATCGAGTCCCTCCATTTAGCATGCAGACTATGGCAGGCCTTCAGTACGAGTTTAAAGACTGGAGTTTGCCGGCCATCTGCCTCCGTTCCCCAGTCGCCCGACTCTCTCTCGTAACATGCCATGCGACGGCCCTCACATCAAGCAGGGTTCCCGTGGCAGGGTGCTATCAGCGTGCAGGACTAATTGTGCCCCCCAGGATCCCTCTCCAGTCTGCACTTCACACGGAGTTACTAATGATTCGCTCTTGTTTGTGACCAGATAAGTGCACTATTAGAAGAAAGTATTAATCTTGCGACTGGGGAGCGGATAAGATCTCCTCCGCCTCCCAGGGGAGACGTCTCAGAGCGAGCGTGTGCGTTTTTTCTCGAGTATGTGTGGGAAGGAGCGAGTGGGTGGCGGATGAGCCCCCAACCGGGTTCTGTGTAGCGGAGGTGACAGCTTTTTTTTTCTCTCCCATGTATAAAACCTGAAATTACCCATCTGCTATTTGCCCAAGTGCACCCAAGACTCACGCACTCCTCTGTCAGAGCACCTGCTAATCAAAATCTGCAGTCGCAGCGAAAAGATAAATACCTGCTTGGCGCCCACTCCCGTAACTGTCTCTCTTTCCATTGTCCGCGAGCTTGCAGCTGCGTGCCTTTATGCAATAATGAAATGTTGTGATGGAGATTTTGGCGATGCATGCATTTTCGCTGTGTAGGTGTTGTGCATTAAATCTCATCTTTACATGCCTGACATATGTGGCCGTGGAGTTGTTTGAGGCGATTAACCTCGCGTCTCTTCTAATGTTATCTCTGCAGGAGCACGCAGAAAAGAGCGTGCTTTTAAAGTTCACAACAAAACCTGCATGTTGGCAAACCTGCAAAATGGCTTGATTGGAAATAGTTGTGCATTGAGGTGTGCAATTGAACAAGATATTAATAATAATTTACCAGTTTACGACACAGAAAACATATTTGGCTTGAAATGTGCTCATCCCCAGGCAATCCGAGATGCAGATGAGTTTGTTTCTTCGTTAGAACAGATTTGGAGAGATGTAGCACTACGTTACTCGCTCACTGATGGGTCCTCTGCAGTGAATGGGTGCCGTCAGAATGAGAGCTGAAAAAAACATCACAATAGTCCACCGTAGCTTCTGGTCAAAATCCATAATCTATAATAAATACATAATAAGGCTTCCTCCAGTCTTCTTGTCTTCATATTTTGGCAAAAAGCAATGGTTTAAGCCATTAACTGATAGACTGCAGTGGTGTGGGTTACTTTTATCAGCTGTTTGGACTCTCATTCTGACGGCACCCATTCACTGCAGAGGATCTATTAGTGAGCAAGTGATGCAATGCTACATTTCTCCAAACTCTTCTGACTTTCCTTGTCAGCTGATGTTATCGATCCCTCTTTTTAACCACTTGACACTTTTCTCCATCCAATCAGTTCCCAGTGGATAAAATCCCGGCCTGTCCTACATTTTATTTTTCTTGTTTAATATACCATTATTCTGGATATTCTTGAAAACGCATACCCCCCCTGCCAGCGTTTTCCTCTGCGGGTGTTCTTGAGTAGCTATGATATGGTTTTGAGAGGCTGATATACATTAAAAAAAGCTGGATATAGTCCACATCAAAAGTTTTTTTGCATAATCAGAAACAGTTGAAGGAGTTTAAATAGGAAAATGAATTGGAGAATTCCTGATGCTCATATGGCAGTTGCAAAAAAAAAAAAAAAAAAAAAGGCTTCAAGTCATGTGAAAATGATCATATTTCTAAGTTAGTTATGTGCCAATTGAAGAATTATGATGTTAGCTAACTGGTGTTGGCTATAATTTAGCTGTAATTGTGAATGACTCTTCAGTCTGAATGCATTTCATCCACTGTTGATGGAAAATTGCCATCTTTAAATGCTTTGCTGGAAGAAGAACATCAGAAAGTATTAATTTAGCTAGTTTATGATTTACAGTAGGTGACAGGCTTGCACTACCAAACTGAATCACAAAATACATAGATCACAGAACATGGCCTAATGTACTTTGCGCTTCGTTTTGTTCCATTAGCATTAAGCTTGTCAATAAGTGAATGGGGGAAATTGTCACGTCCATTTTCTTCCAATGCAAATCACTAAAATTCACATCACACCATGGAAAGTCATAAACAAGAACTTCAGGAAGACTTGAAAGCACACTAATAACCACACATTTTTTCAACTTGAGCTAAATTTGTCAAATTTTATCGTGGATTAAAAAAACAGAATAGCTTGATTTGATAGTTTTAAAAGTTTTGGTCTTTTCTCTTTTAAGTAGATATAATAGCTAGAATTGCAGTAGAATGAACTGACTTCCTCCAATAAGAATTATTATCTTTTGTATTTTATTTCATTTTTAAGCTGTACTTAAACTCTGTGGCTAAGATGGTCACCAAATAAACTAACTTGCTTCAGAAGGACTTCAATATCAAAGTTTAAAAACAGCACAAACTTGCACTACAGCAGGTAAGTGCTTTTCTAGTCTTTAATGAGAATTTATAGCAAAGATATCAAGTCCCAGTCTGTCTCCAGTGATCATGGGACCCTCGGGTGATTTCAGGCGGAGGTAGAAAATCTAAATATCATGTTAGCGCAGTGTCAAACTTTTAATATACTTGGTAGAGAGACGGGACAGCTGCACATGTTCGTTTCATCCCAAAAGACAGAAGTGCCACTGAACTGTTTTTCAGGTTACTTCCAATTAACACTCATCTGAAGACATTTTCATGTTGCGACACGCCCCTTGGTACCTCAGCCTAATGTCCCAATCCATTGCCGCAATCCCAAAATGCAACGGAGCTATTAAATGTAGAAAAAAGGTGGTTTGCTTCCTCTCTGTGCAGCAGGGGGCCCGAGTGATACAGAAGATTTATTTTTGCATAACGGATGCCTTTTCTCTCATGGATTCCATCGCCCCGCTTCTTATGACTCGTTAATTGGCGAAGTGTTTAGCTCAGCTGGCGCACGCTCACGATAAATATCGAAGTGCTGGAAATGTGTTTATAAACTAGGATGTGATCGTGTCACTTTACTCCTGTGGCTGAAACCTCTGAACTCACTAATTTAGAAGTGCAAAGAATATTTTTGCATGCTTCTGCAGCTCAGCTGCTTTGATTCACAGGGAACGCATTTTAAATTTGTTGTAAATTACTGTGGATAAACTTATATGGCAAACACAGAAATGAGAATTGCATGATTTGCAATGCATTTTTATTATTTCTTGACTCTGTGTTATAATATTAATATATCAATATTTCTAGATGCTATTCTATACTGTGATTAGAGAAATGCAGTGTGAGACAGAATGAGATTTTTAACGTATGCCTGTATGAAAGTGTGAAAGTGTGTGTGAATTAAGTGTTATGTTACTGCACTGTATCCACAGGGAAATGTCACTTATGCTCTCTCAGTGCTCAGGAGACTTGGTTTCCTTTCAAATCTTTCCTCCTTTAAACTCTTTCTGATGAAAGTTTGTTGAAATGTCATTTGTTAAGACACGTTTAAAGAAGAGAAACGAAGAATAATTATATTTTCTCATAATCTGACTAAATATATTTGAGTTCATATGGAGACGAGTGAGTCTGGTACTTCAGTCTTGTCACATATTGAGTCATAATTATGAAATAAATTCAAAATTATGAGGTATGAAGTCATAATGTGAGATAAAAAGTTGATATTGAGATACAGAGTCATTATTATTTAAAAGTCATACGTATGAGATACTAAGTCATAATTATGCAAAAAAAAATTGGGATAAATGTCATAAATATGAGACAAAACTTAAAATGATGAGACATTTAAGTTGTAATTATGAAGAAGATACTATCTCGTAAAAAGTCGAAATGATGAGATGCTATATCATAATTATGAGATTGTTTTCCAGTAAATGTAATTTTTGCATGTGAGAGTGTACAGACTTTTTTCAAGTAATCTAGAAACATTAAAGTCCAAATGATGAGATCCTGAGTCATAATTCTAAGATAAGTTGAAATTGGGATACTATCAAAACTATGAGATAAAAATAGAAATTATGAGTTATTATTATGAGATACTACATAGAAAACAAAATGTGATACTAGATCATTATGAGATAAAGAAGTCAACATCATAAGATACAATGTCATAATTATGAGATAATTTCAAATAGTAAGTTGTAAAAGTTGAGATAGTATGTTATGAATATAATGTAAAAATCATGAAATATACACTCACTGGTCACTTTATTAGGCACACCTGTCCAACTGCTACTTGACGGAAAATCACATGGTGGCAACTCAATGCATTTAGGCTTGTTGACATGGTCCAGACGAACCGCTGCAGTTCAAAGCGAGCTTCAGAACGGGGAAGAGAGGTGATTTAAGTGACTTTGAACGTGGCATGGTTGTTGGTGCCAGACGGGCTGGTCTGAGGATTTCAGAAACTGCTGATCTTCTGGGATTGTCACGCACAACCATCTCTAGGGTTTACAGAGAATGGTCCGAAAAAGGGAAAACATCCAGTGAGCTGCAGTTCTGGGGCGAAAATGCCTTGTTGATGGCAGAGGTCAGAGGAGAATGGCCAGAGTGGCAGATGGGCTACAGCAGCAGAAGACCACACCGGGTGCCACTCCTGTCAGCTAAGAACTGAGGCTACACCTTGGACAATAGAAGATTGGAAAAGTGTTGCCTGGTCTGATGAGTCTTGATTTCTGCTGCGACATTCGGATGGTAGGGTCAGAATTTGGTGTCAGCAACATGAAAGCATGGATCCATCCTGCCTTGTATCAACGGTTCACTGTACTCAAATGGCCTCCACAGTCACCAGATCTCAATCCAATAGAGCACCTTTGGGATGTGGTGGAAAGGGAGATTCACATCATGGATGTGCAGCCGACAAATCTGCAGCAACTGCGTGATGTTGTCATGTCAATATGGACCAATATCACTGAGGAATGTTTCCAGTACCTTGTTGAATCTATGAAACACGAAAGATTAAAGGTGCCCTAGAATGCATTGAGAGAAAATGTTAAATTGTTGTCTGATATGTACATAGAAGGTATGTAGCTTAGGTAAGGGGGTTTTCCAGGTCCATTTACAACCCTAGAATTTGACCCTAGAATGAAACAGTCTGTTTTTGCCTTATTTGGAAGCTTCATGAATAGTAATGAGGAGGTCTGCTCTGATTGGCTGTTTCACGGGTATATGCAAATGTGCTGAGCGTAACTATTACGCCTCTAGACTGTTACCAACCTGTTTTAACATCTAAACAAACTTCTAGTCATTTCAGAGTTTGAGAGTGGCTGAAACTGTAACACAATTACAAGTTGCAAATGAGATCACGCTTTATAGTCCTGAGATCATCATCAATGTAATCATTATCACGAGTGCCATAACCTTAATTTAATGATCTCATCCAGCATAACATCTGCTCAGCTTCGATGATTAAAGTCAATTCCAAAGATGTGAGTGGGCGCTTGATTCCTTCTACCTTCGGTGGCTGGTGAAGTGATGGAAATCAAACCAAATGGAGTGTGAAAGAAGTGTGTGGGTCGGTTGTCATAACTATCGGTCTGTCAAAGTAACCCGTTCACCTCAGACGAGGCCAAAGCAAACCAGAGCAGGAGAGATCATACGCATAGCTTTGATTCATGCATTTATTTCAGGTCATGTTACTCACTCCACAGGTGCAGGTTTCAGAGTCAAGTGGGTTAACCAGGATCTGAGGTGAGGTGGGTTACTAGCGTGTGTGTTTGTGTCCTGTCTGGACCTTTGCACCCTGGCAGACGTGACTCATTTGAAGTGTTTTTGTGAGGTCGGCAAGGCGTGAGCTGCAGAACTGGAGGCACTAATGCTTGAAATTCATTTTCTGAGAGCAAGAAAAGTGGCTCGCACCCGCCCCGCAACTCCTCAAATGATGCCTTTGCTCCTGCAACCATGAAATTTTCTGACAATAGCAATTTTTGGGCAAATTTCTTATGCCGCTCGCCTAATAAAACAATGGCTGCGTGTTCTGCACAGAAGCATGGGTGTCTCTTTTGTGCATCTCCAGGAATTCATTCTCATTATTTGGTGATTGTATTCTTTGTATTTTTTCTTCTGGGTTGCGTTTACAGACTTTGTTTTTATGCTCTGTCTTTCTGTTCAGTTGACCTGTTGATGCACAATATCTGCTCACAGTGGGAATACTTTTATTTAGCATTCAATTTATCAAAGGTCACTATAAAGACAATTATAATGTTGCATATTTCAGCCTTTTTTTAATAAATGCGGTTTATTTGAACTTCATAAAACCCCTACAAATGCATCATGATTTACATTTGTATCAAAAGAATAAATTACATTTTAAAAATATGCAAAGGGAAAGAGCTATTTTAAATTATATTAATAAATCACAGTGTTGCTGTTTCACTGTATTTTTGCTCAAATAAATTCAGGATTAGTAAGCATAAGAGACTTCTTTTAAAAACATAAAACATTGACACAAAAGCCTAACTTGCCCTTAGTACAAGCAAAATATATATATATTTTTTAAATTAGCAAATGGTTATTTACTCATACTTATTACTGAACAATAATAATAATAAATGCAATAATATTAACACAAATAAATGCATTTATATATATATATATATAATTGTTCAAATAAATAATTTTTATTATTGAAATTTTGTAATTATTGTTTACAATTACAACAACAACATTTATTTATTCATTCAGTATAGATATATTTAAAGTGGCCCTATTATGGCTTATTAAAGGTTCATATTTGGGTGTTGGGAGTCCCAGACAACAGGTTGATATGCATGCAAGGTCAAAAACACAATTGTTTATAATATGCATTCATTTTTACCATTCATTTTCAAAGATCCACAATAGTAGGACTTTTAAAGATTGATAAGTGAATAGATTGATAAAATCACTTTGTGTCGCCGTGCTCTTTTTAGTTCAAATGCATACAAATGTTTAAATAGTAAAAAAAACAAATTCTATTATTTCATTAAAGGATCCATTGTAGACTTAATGCTTAAAGTTTTAGTTTTTCAACAGATGGCTCACAGCGCAGACAGTTACAACAAAGACACTGTCCTTTTTTCACAATGAATCAGTGTAGATATTAATAAGACTCTCACTCTGGTTTTTCATTGTGTGTGTGTTTGAGCGCAGTGACGCATGTTAACAGCGTGAGGCAGCGTAGCATGTGTTTGTGTGGGAAGGTGGCAGAAGAGCCGTGTTTCTCCACCGTTTGTTGTGTGTCTGTGAAAGTGTGTACTGGACCTGTGTGTTAGCGTGAGCGTATAAAGGTGAATGACACCGCTAGATAACTGTGAAAATGTTCTGCGTGACACATCGGCTAATTTCGCTCTGCAGCAGTCGCTTAATTACGGATAATTACAGGGCGTCTGTCATAAGAAAAGTGGAGAGTGTGCTTTCGTTCATTAGGAATACCAAGGTCAGAGAGTAGTGCTTATTATTAATCCAGTTTTCTGATTGCAACACAATGTTAACAGAATTACGCTCACATTGGCAGCTTTTAGTGGAGAAGAACCACCCACTTGCAGCCGACTGACGATAAAAGCAGCCAATCACAGTTTGTTGTATTTTGTGTATGAGTTTTAGTGTCTCAAAAGGCTGAAACTATATCTGGCTGGGATTGACTGTATAGACGTTTTAAGAACGCCTTGTATGCAATATGCACCCAGCAGATGGGATGGGTCATGCTGGTGCGCTTCTCTTGCTAAAAATCTTGTTTTTGCGAATAAAAGTGGACTTGATTTTAGTAAACAGCAGCTGAGAGATTCTGACCTCAGCGGGTGATGAATGCATAATTAAGTAAATAATAAATGAGACTGGATTCTGACTGTTTCACCAGGTATTATGTGTAGAATTGTCGCAGTTGATTCATTATGCTTTATCTGCGGGAATGCTGCAGTGCTTTGATCAATTTAACAATCAATATGAAATTATGTATATTGATATTTAATTGCCTTTAATACCAAGTAAGTATCAGCACTGTATCTTATATCGATTGTGCGCTAAACGTTACCATTAGACTGAATTAATTTATTTGTGCGTTTTACCTGTAATTAGATCTGCAGAATAAGGTCTGTCGCAGACACATTTAGATGTGTGAATCCCCAGGCGTCTCTCATTCCCACTCTATTACTTATTCACCGCAGCCTTTTTTAGCTGCTTTCTGTTTGTTAGTAGAAAAAGCCGCTTTTAGGATTTAAAAATAAATACATTAAATATTTCAGTGTGTGTGTGTGAGTATATACATGCATAATTACATGCTTAATATAATATTATATACATTTTATTAAAGAGTTTTTAGCTTTTTTTTTACTACATCAAAATAAACTGAATGAAACTAGATCTACAATGAAAGTGTATATATATAATTTATTTGCAAACACTGACAACCCCTTTGTTTTCTTTCTATTAACATTTTTTGTTAAAACTCCCAATATGTTTTGACATCATTATAATTAAGTGCTGTCAAATTATTAAACATGATTAATCGCATCCAAAAAATAAAAGATCCTGTTATAATATAGTACCCAGTACTGTGTATATTGATTATGTGTATATAATATATTTAAAAAAAAATTACATGTATACATTTGTATATTTATATTTTTATATTATATATTTTTCTTAAATATCTGCATGCATTTGTATTTATATACGCTTAATCATATATACAGTACATATACTTTTTTGTGATGAATTGCACTTACAGCACTACTTATAATATTTGCATGTTGTATTGTTATCTAGTAGTATTTTTGCATGTAACTTGCATTTTTAAGCACATTTACAATATACAATGCCTTTCTCATGCACAGCCAAAAGAAAGCAAGATTCATCATAATGTTTCATTACATTATCTAGTCATTTTAATCAGTACAATCAATTATGCAACAAATTAGCCAATACATATAACCACTAATACTGTGCGTTTGGATTCAATTAACTTTTATATATGCATGCATACGTTTTAGTATATGCCAGCCTGAGGATGAGAAAATAAAGTGATATATTTGGTAAAAAGCACTACACAAGCACTGAACTGATCAGTCAAGTAGAACTAAAGCTTAAAAAGTTGCTTAAATACAATTCTTTCTGCTGCATTGCTACTATTACTTTCTAGAAACGCACTTGAAGTTTCTGTCTAGGGCTTTGTCATGCACACAAACTGTGTGGATTCCTAATACATATTCCCAAACGCCGACAGGCATCTTTTCCCATCAGCCCCTGTATTTAATGGGAGCAGCCAATTAATGTCGTCAGCCGATGGAGAAGGATTGTGCTCCTGCCCCCTCCGGGGGTTAATCATTTCTCAAGTACCCCTGATAGTACTGCTCTTTAAACTCTTCTTCCTCTTTTGTGGCCGATCTTTGCCCGTGGCACTGTGAGATCCCGGTATCTCCGTTACCTTTGAAGGTCAGAGCATGTGAGTGCAGAACGAACCACTAGATACACGGGAAGCTCCCTAATCACAGAGGACTGATTCACTTTTGTATTTTTTTAGACAGGAAAAGCTCTGCTAGAGGAAGTCAGTGGCCTAAATGCAAGCTTGAGTGTTTCCCTTCCTTCAAAAGGTTTAGGTTATAAATAATAGTGGCTAAATATTGCAATACCAGTCATATACTGAGGATGTAGTTTAGACAGAAATGTAATATTATATATATATGGATGTATATATGTAACTTTTTTGTTATGTTATCATATTTTTATTGCATTTTGTGTTAGTCAGCTGTATTGTTTTAGTCATTTTTGTGCAGTTAGATTAATTGGAATGCACAATGAAAAAACATGATGTTTGAAAATTGTAGCGAACATTCCATTTTAGAATTTTACAGACATCAATGGAATGTTACTTTGAGAGTTCTATAAAAGTGTTCATAACGTTTAAAAAACATTAGATGGATGTTTCAGGAATAAAATGTTCCATTCGTGGTGTAAATAATGTTTTTAAGAACATTAATAAAGACCAGACAACTCTGAGCAAGCGTTCTATGGACTTTGAGAGGACCTTGTAGAATTTTAGCCACATTATGGGATGAATGCAGTCAGTAAAGTGTACCTGTTGATCAGAAAGGCTGAGGAATATCAGTATTGTGAGCGTGCTGGAGAAATGTGAGATGTCTGATGTGCTGTATATAGTGTTTCAGGCTGTTGAACCCAGTGTGAAAAAAGATCAAAATATCATGTACTCGTATCAAATGCGACAGCGCTGGCTGAAGATGATGTGCATCCTTTTACACTTCAAACATGCTCTTTGAAGTATTTCCCACATATTTTTCTGTTTGTGCAAATTTGTCTGCGTACATAACTAGTTTTGTGTGTTGGATGCATGGAATGCAAGGATATCTGTATAGAGCTGATGCTTGCTGAGGGAAAACGCTAGTATGAATGTTTCAAGAGAGTCCAGTATAGGCCTGTAGGCACAGAACCAGTCTGATCTCTAATACATTACCAGGAAGTACTGCTTATATTTTTATAACCACCTTTCCTTCATATTGGAATCCTGGTTATTTTTTTCGTTCCGGTCCCTCAGTGCTTCTAATCTGGTTACCACAGTAAACATCAGCTTGCTTGTACTGTCACCAGATCATCTCATCTCTGCTGCACAGCTTCTAATATCTGCCTCCGGACAGAACCGAAATAGTCTGAAATGGTTTACTTTTGGGGAACATTGTCATATAAAAAATGGACTGTGTCGTATGGTGTGACATAGCAGAAATTTAGGGGAAAAAATACTTAACATGTAACTAACATGAGGAAAACTTATTTATATTCTTAGAGTTACAAAGAGCATGAAAGGGGTTTATCTTCAGTGTTGTTATACCTATATATATATATATATATATATATATATGCATAGTTATTGACAATATTATTGT
>JAUCMS010000079.1:974093-985021 GCA_032357445.1 Enteromius radiatus
TGCAGTCCAGATAGCAATCCAATAGATGCAACAGTGAGAGTGACCTCTGGTGGTGAGAGCGAGAGTTGATCATCACACATAGTGACTTTTATTTCATTTTATTTTATTTATCAAAATAGCCCAAGCCTCTATTATATGATAATAATATTGAATAGATCTAATAATAATTTTTTGCTTTCCATTTCTATGAGTGAAAGCCACAAAAAGTCACAGTAAAAGTTGAAATTACAAAAAAAAATATATATTTTTTTTATATTATAGCCTACCTTTTTTTTCACTTTAGAAAAACATTATATAAGTGCTTTTCTAAATTACACCCTTCACATTTTTGCTTTTAAGCTCTGCAGAAATTGACCTCATTCACTTACATTGTAAGCACTTTAAAATTTCACACTTCATTCATTGTGCTACTTGCTAAGAAATTGCTAGTAAATTTCACAAATAACTGCAAAGTGAACATTCTTTCAAAGCCATTATTTCATTTTATACATCCTGTAAATATCAAGCTCAGCTTGAATGCGACAATAACATCTTACCGTTTTCATATAAGTCACGTGCATTTGAATTAATTGCAATTCTTTCTTAGTGCTTTGATTTATAAAATCCATTCCTCCCCTAATGTAGCATGTTAAGTGTAATTTTCCATATTCTGCTGAAAGTGGCACCAACACGGACACTCAAATCAAATGCCCCCTGATAACTTAAAAATTCAATCAGGCTTGCGCTCTGTGCACGGCACCACCGCTGAACTCCAGTATGTTACTTAATCTTTTCAATTACAGCCGCTGGAATGAATCTCTTAAGGCTTTTTTCCTACAGTAGATAAGAGAGGCTGAATTCAGTCTCATGTTTTTACTGTGAATGAGAGACTATAATAAAGAATATCATAGTGTCAGTGAATATAATAAAATCATAACATCATTGCTCTTAGTTTTATGGCCAATTTGTGGTGCGTACGACGTGTTATATTCAACTGTGCTTACTTTATATATATATATATATATATATATATATATGACCCTGGACCACAAACCAGTCTTAAGTCATATTTATTGCAATAACCAAAAAATACATTGTATGGGTAAAAATTATATATTTTTCTTTTATGCCAAAAATCATTAGGACATTAAGTAAAGGTCATGTTTAATGAAGATATTTACTACATTTCCTATTGTAAATATATCAAACTTAATGCATTTTTGATTAGTAATATGCATTGAACTTCATTTTGACAACTTTAAAGGGAATTTTCTCAGTATTTTGATCTTTTTGCACCCTCAGATTACAAAAAAGTATGACTGGTTTTGTTTTCTAGGGTCACATATATGGGTCATTCCACAGATGTAGTGCATATGTTTGTTTTTTGACACATATTTACAAAAGTGTTTTTACTGTAAGAAGCAATATAATAGTGGTTATAATAGTGAGGCTACTGTTGCAAATAATGTTTAGTTTCTTGTAAAGGCTGGTTGTTTTGCTTCATAAGACCTGCTTCAGCATACCAATACATTTTGGATAATACTTTGCTGCCAGTTTTGACAAGGTGGGATGAGTGTGGAAGAACTTGCACGGCCTGAACAGACCCCTGACATCAACATCACCATTGGAAATGAAATTGCACCAGAGCTTCTCATCCAACATCAGTAGATAAATGGGCAAAAAGCCTCCTAGAAGCAGCAATAATAGCTGCAAAGACGAAACAACTCCACATTAATGTCTGTGCATGTTAGAGATCTGACCTTTCCAAGTTAGACCACCATTAGAGAGAGAAATGATAGAAATTAGCAAGCTATCAGCAGAGTGACATGTTCTACCAGAAAAGCCATCTTTTGGATCAATATTTGAGAGGTTTTGTAAGTCAGGGAGCAGATTTAAGGACTTTATCAATATTATTTAAATTAGCAAGCGTGCCGCCATCACTTATTTCTGAAGCTAAGTCAAGGCTGAAGGTAAATGATACTCTTCAAACCAGAGACCCTGAGCTCTCTGCCTTCAGCGCTAATCAACCCTTCAACGCCGGAGCGTCGAGCTGCATAGCAATTCAGCTAGTGCATTAGCGCTCTCATTTTCAGTCAACAATGTGATGGAGGCCTGCCAGGAGCATTGATATTCAGAGAGAGCCATCAAACTCCTCAGCGGCTCTGACTCAGTCACCAAATCCTCCCACCATCAAAAGCATGTCTGATGTTTGTCAAATTCGCCCCTTATTGCGGAAACCAGGAAGAAATTAGCATGGAGGCTAATGCGTTCAAGAACGTAATGGAAGAGCAGGGGTGATCAAAGAGGCATTAGGCCCATGGTTTTAATTGGAACAGCTGTGGGAGAGTTTGCTGACATCACTCACGTTGCAGTTGGGGATTATGATGCGGTTGGACCGCGGCGGTTATTACTAGTAATAGTTATAAGTGATGTCTCCTACGGGTTTACATGAGAAGGACGACAAGGGGGACTGAATTAGCCAGATAGTGTCAGCTTTTAAAAGGAAGGCTGCTAAAAATAAAAATAAAAAACATACGCTTCCCATGAGGCCGTTACTGATGCACATGCGTTTGACAGAGATAAATGGAGGGATGGTTAGAATGTGTTTAAAGCAAGAAAGTGGGCAAACGCACTTTTATTACAGCCAGAATATGTTGGGCTTTATAGCTTATTAAATCTTAATGTGCCTACTGTATGTATGACAAATGTGTCAAATAAATCAAATGTATTATTATGCTGTTGTTCTAAATGAGCACAGTAATAATTGTAAATAATTTTCATTATACAGGAAATATTCATGTGTGCGCTCGTTCATGTGCAAAAGCCTCTAAGTGCCATCTGATATTTTCTACTAAATTAGCATATTTCATAGGGTCCTGTGTGTAGGTTCAGTAATTTCCTTTTGATGGCAATGCATAGGCTCTTTTTATTGCCATTAAAGTGAAATTACTGAACATGCACATATGAGCCTGAGAAAAATGCTCATTTAGTAGATGGCATTTAGAGGCTTTTGCATCTTAACTTATATATATGTGATTAATTCATTAGCAGTTTATGCTTATATTTACATTGCACTTTACATATGCATTGTCTTACTTTTTAATGTGCCCTTTATATACAGCTTAGTTTATTAAAATATAGTGCTGTCAAATGCTTAATTGTGATTAATGTGTGTGTGTGTGTGCTGTGTTTATTTATATACAGTGCCCTTCACTAATATTGGCACCCTTTTGTAAATCTGAGCAAAGGTGACAGTGAAAATAAATCTGCATTGTTTATCCGCACAAAATTTTAACTTATGATTGAATTAAAAGAATTGAAAATAGGGTGAAAAACTCATGATGAAATAAATGTTTTTCTCCAATACATGTTGGTGTGTTCTTTTCCCAAGATAACAGCTCTGAGTGTTCTCCTGTAAAGCCTGAAGAGTTTGGAGCACACCTGTTATCTGTGGGTATTTGATAGAATCCATGATGTCATGCGTCTAAACAAGATGTCCAGGACCTCCAGCTGAAATATAGACCCACAACATATACATAAACACAGCAGTATACTTCATTGTACACATGGAGTACTTTACCCCTGTGTTCACCAAACCCATCCTGAGTGATTGCTGCCAAAAAACTAATTTTTTAGTCCCATTTGTAGTTCCAGTCCTGTCTGACGACTGAACATGCTGGACAACATGTGCTGATGTAGGGGCTGTTTGACTATTTTTTTAAAGGCCTGAGACTCTCCAGCTGTGGTCCTTGAAGAGTCTTTATCCACTCAAACTCTCCTCCTAGCCGTGTATTAGGATGATAGAGACACACGTCCTCTTCCAGGAAATTCTTAATTATTTCCCTGGTGGTAGAAATGGTCATTTTTCACTGCTTTAAAGCCGCTTCACTAATTGGTGAAGCTCAATGATCTTTTGCAGCTTAAATATGTACATGCATGTGTATTATGTATTTATACTGTATATACATAATACATATACACTGTACACACTCATATATTATGTAAACAGAAACCTTTATTTTGGATGCGATTAAATAAAATCCAAACTAACACTAATAAAATATTAAACCTTAAGTTTGATATAAATTATTTGAATTTTACATTTTTATTTTATTCCCCTAGACACGTAAATATAATTTATTACATTTTACATTTACAATATTATTTTTATATTTACGTTTTAATATTTATTTCATCCAAAGTATTTTGTAAAATCTAAAGAACAAACATCCAAGCATGGACATCCAAGCAGGGCCTTTTTGGTGCATCATTTATGTGTGCGGTAAGCATCAGACGGTCAGTGAGTATGGATGGTCCACAGGCATGTGTTCAGATCTTCTGGATCCAGACACACGGGGCTGTATGAAATGCTGCGAGTATGGGAGGTGTGTGTGATATGTGTGAGTGTGAACAGAGCGAGCTGTGAGCTCAACCAATTCTCAGCTCGTCCCAGACAGAGACATCGTGATCCCAGAGGCTTAGCATGCTAATCTCCTGCGTCTACTGAGATAGTAGTGTGTAGTATTACTGTAGCACATTTTCATGTTCACTTCATGTACTCCTTAACATATTAAATCTACCATTCTGAAAGCTAGAGATTATTATTTTTATTATTATTATTTTATTAATTTAATTTATTTATTTGTATACAAGTCAAAACTTGGCAATTTATATAAAAAAACCCTAAAATTAATATTAATTTAACTCTCTCCCATAATAAAATAATAATATGTTAATATATAAAAGTCTAAGTATAAAATATTTGTATCAATATATTATCGATTAAAATATGAATCAATATTAAATATTGATTTAATTATTTTAGTCATTTGTAAAATCCCTTTAACTAGACAAAGCCACTTCCTTAATGACATCATCTTCCAGGAAGTGACATCATTGTGGAAGGAAAACAACAGCGCTAACAGGTAAAACCATTAGCAATGGATTTGAAGGTGGTGATTGTTTTAGTTGCTACCTCACTCTAAACTTTTAATTTCTGGTGATCATTTAGTATTATATCGTCACTTTTGTAAAAATGACATTAAGTACTCAAAGTAACTTGAGTTATATTTTTGTGCAAATAATTGTCAGCTATTTTTAAGGCCTTATGTTTCAGAGTGCAGTGCAGTCTTAATATATTCTCCCTCTACAGCTATCATATCTGGTGATAAAAATACAAAATTCAGTATGTTATTAGTATTTCTAAATATAATATGGTTGAATACTCAAAATAACTTGTGCAAAAACTTGTCAGCTTGTGCAAAATATGAAGTCATAACTATTTGCAATGTTTCTTCATGCATTGTGTGCATCAGTTGAGCTTTGCCTTGTGCTACCTAAAAATTTGCTTACTATTTTATTTTATTTTTGTTTCACTCTAATATTAATGCTTTTATTTGTCCCTCTCTGTACTGATAAAAATACAGAATTCAGTTTGCGATTATAAATATTGCTAGATATATTATAGTTAAATATACCAATACACAAGTTGTCAGTTGTCAAAGAATCAAGCCATAATTATTCAAATATTTATATTTATTTGTGTATTATTATTAAGCATTACCGGTTGAGGTTTGCCTCATGCTACCAAAAAGTAGCTTAATTTTTTATTTTTTATTTTATTGACTCTATATTTATATTTTTATTATTTTGGTTTGTCCCACTTTATAACTCTTTATTTATTTTACTTTAATTTTTTACTTTATTTTATTCAAATTTTACTTTATTGTTTTTCTTTCACTCTGTATTAATGTTTTGGTTTGTCCCACTCTACTGATTAAAAATACAGAATTTAGTATAATATTATGAAAATTTCTGAATATGAGTTAAATGTACCAATAATCAAGTTGTCAACTAACTCAGTCCATCACAAATAATCACGCCATAACTATTTAAAGGTGTATTTGTGAATTATTGAGCGTTACTGGTTGAGGTTTTCATGTTACCCAAAAAGGTCAAATATAAATAAATATTAAAATAGTACTTTATTTTTGTTGACGTATCTCCCTGTACCGTTTTCAGTTCAAGTGGTATAACCACAACGTTTAGTACGATATAAATCAATATTTCATTTAACATATTAAATTTGAATCCTGTGTGTATATAACATTGAAGTGTCTGGATTACAGAATTAAGTAGGACCCCCGTGAGTTGTTCAGGTCAGAGGTTACCTGTTCCTGTATGATAGCCGTACCGCATCGGTCTTGAGCCTAAAGAAATCTCTTCATACATGAAGCGGTAATGTAAGGTGATGGAGCCAGCAGTCTTGAACGATCTCAACAGGCAGTTAAACCCCGTCAGCTAATCTGTCTCCTCCACCGCCCGCAGCTCTGTCAGTCCAGCCGTCCAATCCGACAGGCCGTCCAGATGACGGATGAAACTCGGTCCGCCGCTGTGAAGCTGGAAGCCAGTGCGCAGCCACCTGCCAATGCAGTGTGTCCCGTCGAAGCCCCCGTCGAGCAGAGAGGGCACTGTGCCCTGCAATTACACCCCGCTGCTGCCATTATCACTAGTGCACAATGTAAGCGATCCGCCTCATTGCGGGTGAAATGGCCAGTTGCTGGGTGACATTCAGGGTTTGGGTCGTCTGGGTCTTTTTTCCGCTTTATTGTGGTCACTGCGTGCCATCGATGGCATTTTCTGGACTCTTTTGGCAGGCGTTTTAGCTGTGATTTTCGGCGAGCGTCCCGTCCTTTGCTTTGTAATGTTGCAGTGCTGAGCGATTGATCCAGTCTATTGTTTTAGCACGACGGCAGATGCTTACAGCTAAATGTGCTGTGCCTTCAGATGGGAGGGACTCATGACCTGCTTCCCAAAGTGTTGTTGGCCTGAAAAGCACACAAAACATGTTTATTGTTTGGAATCACTGCAAATTATACCGTGTCTCTCCAAGGCTTTGAACTGCTTTAAAGGTTTCATGGGTAATTTTAGGGCTGTTGTCAGTTGAGTTGTCCTGTGCTGCCCAGAAATGAATTGTTTTATTTTATTTTTGTGGACCAGTGTTTGAGGATTGGTCTTAATCTTTCTTCATTTTTTCTTAATCTTAATTATTATTATAAACATACAATATTATATATGAATATGATGTAGTAATATAAATATTTATTTATTTTTGTATTTATACATTAAACATTACAATACCTTTCAGTAGGTTTCCCCATTTATTTTTTAAAATTATTTATTTATTTATTTTATGGTAATTTCAGAGTGCTATTGGTTAAATTTTAATAGAAACCTATAAATTATATAAAACTGAATGAATAACTTTTAATGTTAAATTACATTGATATATATATATATATGTGTATTATACTGTATGTGTGGAATTTCTGTCAAATAAATGTATCTTTTAATTTAATTTAATTTTAATTTATCTTATTTTATTTTACCTAGAAACTCATTGAAACCATGCACTAAGCAAATTCTTAATAAATAAATAAATAAAAAATATATAAATAATATTTATATTGATAAGGACAGTAGGCCCTGCTGCTTCAATATTATCTTAATAGTCGGATATGATATTAATCAGCCTGCTGTTGCTATGGTTACATCCTCAGGTAGACTTTTCCACAAAGCCTATTTCATGTGAAAAAAAAAAAAAAAAAATACATGGCGCAACTAAACTAAACTACTGTAAACTTTTCAAAACCCAAGTTTAAATCTGCTATTCTCTCAAATCAACTATTCATAGGCTCAGTCCAGTCCCCTCTTTGATAGTAAAGCAGTGCAGTGTCTTTAGGATGAGGATGAGAGTATAAAACGCCTCCAGACATCAGTGATGCCCATCGAGTTTGACATCCGCTTTCTCACCCTTCAATCCACCTTCAACCTTAATTTGAACGCTCAACACAGAGAATAAGTTCATACGGCATCATCCTGAAATCCCATAAGGCATATCATCGGAAGTACTGCATGCATCTGTAGCCTGTATATGATAGACTGAAGTTTTTAGAGAGGTTCTTTACTGTGTTGCATTGAGTGGTGTTGTGTGTTTCTAGTCTGCTGTGACGGATGCAGTGGTGTTATTTGACCAGTCGATGACCCTTTGGGAAACCATTAGATAACAGCGACACAAAACATCCTGCGGAAATTTGTAGAAGCATCTAAATGTTTATAACCATAAATTGTCCCAATTTTTAGTTTAGTTTCACAAACAAAGGTATTTGTAAAAAATAGGAAAGGTCGGAATAAATATTGGATAAAGTTTATTAGAAAGTGTGTATGTATAAATTAATGCATAATTCGGTACTAACAATTTGCACTTTTTAACTGGATTAAAAATGCATTAAAATAATAGTATACATAATTCATAAGAAAATTTATTTTATTTATTATTATTATTTTTATTTTTTTTTGCATTTTCATTGAATTTTATTCATTACATTATATGTGCCAGGACATACAATAATAAATATTTTGCTAAAAAAAAAACGTATCTTGTTGCATTTAGTTGCTTGCTTGCTTGATTGATCGATTGCATGAAAATGTAATTTTTAAAATTGTTTTATGCACCAGTACTTGGGGATTGTTCAGACGTTACTGTTCAGACCTGTGTTTTCTCCATCCAAAAATCTGCATGTTAAGGTTTGAAACAGTAATGTTTTAGTGCTGCTGCATGCATATATGGATTCATACGTTCATTATTCGCCCCCTATGCTCATACAACACAACAAACTCACCTGGGAATCAGTGTGTGTTGTCAGATCGGTGTAAACTCAACATACAAGAAGCATTAATCAATGCAGCTGTAATTACGTGAGGCTGCTCGGTGTGTTTGTTTGTGTGTATGTGGCCACCCTTGCATTTGCACACTTTGTTAAGGTCCATGTCTGCCTTATGTCGGACAATAAAGGTCTTAGCAAGGGTTAATTAGCAGTGCTGGAGAACCATCTATCAGCCGCTCAGCCTGGCAGCTCCATTATCCTCAAAATCACACACATGCACGTGTATTTGTGTTTGGGGGATGTGCATGATCTTGTGACATTCAGTGCTGCATTATATATTCATTTGATCGACCTTCCTATATAAAAACACAAAGAATAGGCATATAATTCTTACATTCTGGTAGAGTTGTAAACAAATAATCGGAAAACTATTATGTTATTTATATATTTGTATACACAGTTTTTTTTTCTCCTTTAAAGGAATGTTCTGGGTTCAATACAAGTTATGCACTGTAGCACTGATGTCAATTATGGTAAAAAAATATTGCTTTTACAGTAAGGCACTTAAAATGCAAGCAGACAGCGTGACGTCTAGCTGCAAGTTTATAAAAATATCTATCAGCATGAGCTTATTAGCACTGTAAACTCACAACCTTGCTGTTATAGCAACCACAAACTTACAAAGAAACCTTTGATGTAAGTGCTTTTAACAAAAATACTAATTTCTGCTTTAAATTTAAATACATTGAAACATATTTCGACTGTATTTCATTTAAGTGCTTTATTGACACCAGTGGGTTTTATATTATTGTATTTTTATTTTATATTATTATATACTATTATTGTATATTTCCCCCCATTTTTCTTTTTATTTATTTTGTGGTTATTTTAGTTTTTCACAAATTAGTTTGACTTGTGATACTAAAATAGCTCAAACTAAAAAGTAAAGTAAATAAAAGTCTGTATAGACATGAAAAATTAAGGAATGATAAACACAACAAAATTACTAAAACTTTACAAATGGAAGATGTAAAAACTGCATTCAAAATAGTATCTCAATAATACTAAAATAAGACAGATTAAATGAATAAAAATGCTAGATGTCTAGGGCATGTCGATTTGGTTTTTGCTTTTATTTATGTCCTGAGGGATGATTTGACATTGTAATCCGTAGTAACTGACATTATGTCACAAATGCTGTCTGCAGTTTATGTAGTTGTCTTATCCATTAAGGAGATCTCAGTTGGCCATTATCTGAGGATTATTAGGTCTTAAATGCTCAAGGAGCTCTTTGTCACTGTTTTGTAATACCACAGATGTGTCACAAACATCCCATCAGTCTCCTCTTCCAGCCTTTCGTCCATGGCCTCAGGTCTGTTATGTCCCTCCATTTGCACGTCTTTGATGGCCTGTTCTCTTAATGCAAATGCATTTGTCTGACGGCGTGCGTCTGCGTTTTCATACATCATTCGGAGATCTCTGTTGTGTTGAGCTTCTTTTAAAGCTCTTGGCCAGAGCATCTCACGCTGACTTCTTTATAGAAGTGTTTTTATCGGCTGCTATCGTAAACTACAAGCGCTCAATATCTGCTCGATACCGAAGTCCTCATTCAGCACGCTTTAAAGCTGTGTTGATGAAATGCACCGGAGACTTGAGTTTACAGGTAAACTTTTTTTCTTCTTTTATATTTTAAGTGTTTGTTGAATTATACAGCGATAGCTTGAGGAAATGTTGAAAAGGCGGATTGCTGAGGATTGAGAGTTTATTGACTGTAAAAAGCAAACACTTTTATGCTTTTGTATTCTCAGAGGATGAATTAAAATCCTTTGCCCTCTGATATTATAATATTAGACGTGTAATTATGGGAATTTATGACACAAAATGTCAGAGAGCAGAAGGCCAGCTGGGTCTTTCTTTAGGTTAAATGGATTTATTGCCTTATTTTGATGGTAATGATCAAATTGACCCATATTTTATGGTGGCATCTCCTCTGACAGAATCAGACATGCAAGTGTCTCTTCCTTTTAAAAATGAATGGTCTAGTGGTGTGGTTTTTATTTTGTAATCTATAAAATATATTTACATTAGGGCCGGGATTCGATTAAAAAAATTAATCTAATTAATTAGAGGCTTTGTAATTAATTAATCGAAATTAATCGCATTTTAATCGCATATAAATATTTGACCTGAGAACCACGCTAGCTGCTCTAAATTGATTCTCAATTATTGAAAGGACTAAACTATTCATTATGTTTCATGTTTTATTCCTGAT
Organism: Enteromius radiatus; assembly: GCA_032357445.1. NCBI lineage: Eukaryota > Metazoa > Chordata > Actinopteri > Cypriniformes > Cyprinidae > Enteromius > Enteromius radiatus. The sequence continues at coordinate 985,011 of JAUCMS010000079.1, forward strand.
TTTTATATTCT
>JAUCMS010000079.1:1030868-1046362 GCA_032357445.1 Enteromius radiatus
CAGTATTAGTACTTAAAGTGTACATATTTGAACCTAATAGGTACAAAAGTGTACCTTTTGAAAAGGTACCACCCCAGTGACAGATTTTGTACCTTTATTTCTGAAAGTGCATGACTTTATACAGATCAAATGTTGATGTTTGATATCAAAATGTTTTTTCTGATTTTATTTCTCATAATTATGACAGTATATCTCATAATTCCATTTCTTATAATTGACTTAATATCTCAAAATTAGTATTTAAAAAAATTAGGACTTTCCATATCATAATTCTGACTTTAATAATACTAAATGTATCAAAATTGTCTTTAAATCTCAAATAAAATGTATTTATTATAATAATAAGTTCATATTGTAGTTCTTATTTTTTCATCAATATTTATATCTCATAATTTCAACCTTGTCTCAGAATGAGCTGTCATAAATCTTACATCTTCAATAATTACAACTTTATTTCTCAAAATTAGCACTCAAAATATTTTTCTTATCATTCTGACTTTATTTTTTAACGATTATGACATTGATTTCCACTTCATTTGAACTATATCTCATAGTTACAGTCATTTTATTTTCTGCTTCAGTCCAGACAATTGAATTCTTTGCTCAAGCCGTTTTAGTCCTGCTTCAATGCACAGAAATGTTGCGTATCAAAACGATTGTGGTGTTCTTCATGCGTTTTCCGTTCCTCAGCACCGGGTCACGTGGGGCGGCAGCGCATGGCAGTGAATATGTGGTGTGAAGCGCATGGAGTCAGGCACGCGTGTGTGGGTGGATGCGGGTTGTATTCGAACACCTTTGTGATGCGCGTGTGGGTGGAGATGTTGAATAAACACGTTCCCCAAGCTTCTGTGCTGCTTTCATGAGCGAGAAACGCTCCCACATTTGATGTTTGCAGGAACTGACGACCGAATCACCTCATGCAGAGAGCGGAGGAGGTCAGCACCATGGAGAAACAATACTACACATGAGATATTAAGCATTCAGTTTGGGCGTTTTAAAAACACAGCCGTTCCGACTCTTGGGGTTTTTTTTGAGCGTTATTGGCTTTGCCTGATATCTGGCCCTTCAAGGAGGGTGGGAAACCTCTCAGGGGACAAATTAAGGCAAGGTTTCACCACCTCAGTGGTCCTTAGTTTCTGAGAGTGTTAAATCTCTCAACACGGCACACTTTTGTCGCTTAATGGATGGTGTAATAAGCCACAGTAATAAGGATTGTGCTGCTGAGTTCTTTGCCATTACCGCCCTGAAACATGCTTTGTCACACAGGCACTAATGTGGAATGAATCAAATCTCCATTAAGCACACGTGTCATGACTCCAGCCCAAATGAATGTTTGTGATTTTTCCTGTTTGCATTTCGCTTAAAAGGCTCAATATGCGTCCCCAGCAGCGTGACTGACAATAAACCCACTTCATTGACAGTTTTAGCGATGCTTCCTGCACTGGTTTCTGAGCTATGTCTGCGTTTTAATGTCAGTGTCGCCTCTTTGGGTATTTGAGCATTTCATTCACTGAATATTATTATTATAATATTAACACCATTTTCACTTTAAAATTTGTATATTTCACAATTGCAAAGAAATGGCAAGAAAGAAGTCATATTTATGACTGTATCTCATAATTCCACTCTCAAAATGATTTTCAAAAGTTATATGTTTCTACCTAAAGTGTCCATTTTGGTAACTTAAAGGTACATACAGTATTAGAACTTAACCTAATAGGTACAAAAGTGTACCTTTTGAAAAGTGGCAGTGACAGATTTTGTACCTTTGTTTCTGAAAGTGCATGACTTTATACAGATCAAATGTTGATGTTTGATATCAAAATGTTTTTTCTGATTTTATTTCTCATAATTATGACAGTATATCTCATAATTCCATTTCTTATAATTGACTTAATATCTCAAAATTAGGATTTAACAAAATTAGCACTTTCCATATCATAATTCTGACTTTAATAATACTAAATGTATCAAAATTGTCTTTTTAATCTCAAATAAAATGTATTTATTTTAATAATAACTTCGTATTGTCATTTTTACTTTTTCGTCATTGTCTTTATATCTCATAGTTTCAAACTGGTCTCAGAATGAGCTGTCATAATTCAAAACTTTTACATCTTTACATCTTACATCTTCAAAGAAATAGCAAGAAAGAAGTCATATTTATGACTGTATCTCATAATTCCACTCTCAAAATGATCAAAATTGAATTTGAAACAATCTCCACTTGGAAATTGCTAGTATATTTGACAAATAATTGTAAAGAAATGGCAAGTAAAACAAAATAGAAATGAATTGAAAACAATTTAAATTGTGTCATTTTGAATAATAATTGCAAATAGATCTATTTTTTGCATAATTCTGCTTTTTTTTCATAAAAGACTTTACATCTCATAATTATCATAATTATGACTCATTATTCCAAACTTATTTCTAACAATTCAATTTATAATGTATCTCAGAATTCAGAATGTATTTATTTGATCTCATAATTACATGTTTATCTCATAATTGACTTTGTATCTCACAGTTACATTTTTTTGTAATTCTGCCTTTATCTCATAATTTATAGTATTTTCTTGTAAGACTCATCATTATTTACAAAATGTTGATTTATATCTAAATCATTTTAGGGGTTAAACATCTGGCAAAACTTCTGTATTTCAAAAAACAAATGGATATACAATTGATATAAAATGTAATTTTGTGCCTTCGGTCAGTCACAAAAACAAACGGCTATCAAACTTAAAGCTAATTACCCGACGTGAAAGTGATCAGTTTTCCAGCAATGGAAATAAATGACAGCATTAGCCAGCCCATGTGTGTGTTTGAGGGGCGACATGCAAGGCTGGATACAATTAGATGATTCATGATTCATAAAGCAGTGAAAATCCAATCATTAAAGATTAGCAGAGACGCTGGAGCTCGTCGTGTCCCTGATATAGGAGGGATCATTTTTATTATCATACAGGCTGCTTAAATGACTTCAAACTGCTGCTTTAACAATTAGAGAAGTCGCTGCGCTCTTCAAGTATTGTTGCAGTGAATTGTTTTGAAGGTTTTGACCACTTCACAGCTATTCTTTCTGAACTAAAAATAAACTGGGCATATTTTAATGCAGTCGTTCATGCATATTCATTGCGAAGTGACTAATTTCTCCAGCTTCACACTTAGGGCACATGCATTAGTCACCAGTAGGCGGAGCTGCTTATCTCAGTGCTCAAGCCCAAAATCTTCCAGCTCACTCCCTGCAACATGCTGCAATGCTGATGTCTGCTCATGCAATCAATTTATGAGCTTTAGTAAAGCCAGTGTTTCCCTTCCTCGTCGCTTAGCTGAATATGTGTCCCTGTGCAGCACAAAGACGGCTGTATCTGCTATTGAGCGCTGAATAAATGGAAAGGCGCAAAATGCAGCAGGAATTTGGTGTGCTGAAAAGCCACCAAGCTCCGGAATGCTAATTCATTGGCCTTTTGATGTTCTCCCATTTACGGCGCATAAAAGCCTCATTCTGTATTTGGAAAGAGATTTGGAGAGACATCAGTGAGTTAGAAAGACATGCTCTGTGCCCCGTGTTGTCGCTACATTGGTTCGGGAGCGTGACAGTAGCTTAGCTGTTTTCAGAACAGCGTCGCTTTTCTTGTAGCTAGCTACTTTTTCCAGCATGCAGCGTTGTCGTGTGACGAATGCGCTTTGATCGTGTTGCAGCTAGCAAGCTAAGGTATGTAAATCTCATTCGATAGGTGTGTATTTTACCACGTTATATACACTACAGTACAGTTCAAGAGTTTGCAGTTCTGATTTTTTGTTACGCTCAACAAAGCTGCATTTATTTGATCAAAAATGAGCAATTGCAAGACAAAAGTCATAACCTTTTTCCTCAGTCCTGAGTTTATATCTAGTTGATATTCAGCTTCCATATCTTGTAATTCCAAATTTTGCAAGAAACAAATCTTGCATTGGACAATATAATCTACACTCAAAAATATTATTCATTGGATGAACTCAATTTAATTAAAAGCAGGATTTCAATCCAATAAATATGTGTAGGCCCAAAACATAAATGAATGCAATGAAATTTAATTGAGTTGGTTCAACTCAATTTAATCAAATATAGTTTTAATGAAAATGATGCTTTTTTATGCTTGTTGAACTCAAACTAAAACATTTAACCAAAAGATAAATTAACAGGAAGACATCCTTCTACACTGAGAATAAAAAGAAAGATATGTTTAATTTACATTAGCCAACTTTTTATGCATAACTTAAGATGGTTTTGATACATCCACAGCATGCCCAAAGTATTATTATTATTATTATTATTTAAATTAAAACGACTTTGATGCATGTTAGCAGGTCTCTAAGCACATGCTCTACACTTCACCACAATGGTAATCCCCCAAAACACTAACATAGCAGGTCTTTAAAATATATATTAAAAAAATCATCTTAAAAAAAAAAAAAAAAACTAAAATAACATTTTATTTCAAGATTTACTATCCTTATCCTGTCCTGTGCAATGCATGATGGGAAGGGAAAATCCACTTCCTACTTACACAGTTAAAGCCATTTATGTTCTTTCAATATGAAAATATTGAGTTGAAACAAAACAAACCTGTTTCAAGTCAGTTTAACACAATGCACTTGTTTAAATAGGGAACCGAACATAATTGTGTTAAATGAAAATATATATTTTTTTAAATAAATTGAACAGTGTTGGGGAATAATTTTTTTTTATGGGCATGCAAAAAAATAATCATCATTCATAAAAGAAAAAAAAAAAATAACAGAAAGACTATACTTCTATATGAACTTATTATAAAGTGTAATTCATTCCTGTGATGAAAAGCTGAATTTTCAGCAACTTTACTCCAGTCTTTAATGTCACAAGATCCTTCAGAAATCATTCTGATAATGTCTTTACTCTCACTTTTAAACAATTTAATGCAATTTATATAAAAAAAAACAAAACTTTTTGTTCATATAGCATCACAGTTTGGCTTTAATGTAGCATAAATTTGAACAAATACCATTTGTGGCCAAAAAAAAGTCGCAGAAACGGCTCTTCTACATATTTGGAAATAGCAGCTAATGGGCTAAATGACTGTTTCCTCCGTAGTCTAGCTCCAAGCAAATATCGCACTCCATAAACTCACAATCATCATGGATCGGAGGAGGGCATGAACGCAACAGATTGGTGATTACCATTGTGAGGGGCATTAATTAAGGCTAATTAGTATTTGTCATTGTGACAGAACGTATAAGGAGCCGCGCTGGTTTGGCGTACAGCGACACGGCTCGCTGAGGAAAACGCCGACGCTCATTAAATGGACTGTAACAGGAGGAGATTACAGGAGGAAGTCCATCATTCACCCCCGTCCGGGACGTTAATGGTATAATCGAGCTTTCGAGGCTTAGATATTACAGCTTACATTAAATATGAAATATGACTCCGTCCACCTCAATATGGCCTGTCAAGACCTGATTTTTGTAAGTCTGTCGTGTTAAGTTTGAATAAATGATGTCAAGCACCTGGAGACGAGATTTGAATGATGGAGCTTGATGGGAAGTACTTCTTTTATGTCCACATCAGCAATCGCTTGGAAATGTTGGTGTCATTTTGATAGAGTAACTACAAGACCTTCAGACAGGCAGCAGAAATACCCTTGCGTTTCGACGGCTTAAAATTCAGTATTGGCATTCTCATTTGTGCTTTGTTTCCTGATTATTTTACGTTTTAAGTGTATTATATGTATGGATTTTATTGGTTCTCATGTTCATAGGTTTCAGGTTGAAAAGAAGCCTCTTCTGCCCACCGAGGTTGCATAAATGCATATTAAAAACACAGTAAAAAGTGTAAAATTGTGAAATATTATTCCAGTTTAAAATAACCATTTTCAATTTGAATATGTCGTAAAATGAAATTTATTCATGTGATGCGAAGCTAAATTTTCAGCTGCAATTGCTTTGCTGTCACTTTGATCAATTTAATGCATGCTACCTGAATATAAATATATGCATGCATATCATGAAAATACATGTTTATTTTTTCACTTTATAATATAAATTGGAATTTATAAAAATATTGCAAGTTTATTAACATCAATAATAATATTTAAATATGCTTATTTGCATTTACTATTAAGATGATGTTGCAAACAGTATTTTATCTGAAACAGTTATGCTTTTTCAGGACAATTAGCAATCTTTTGTAACATTAAAAATGTCTTTAATGTAATTTTTCTGCTCAATAAATGATTAAGAATAACAATTATTTCCCCTCCACATGAAAGTCAATGCACATGTTGAATTATAATGAATAAAATTCTCTGTCTTTATTATGGCAAATGTCTGTGACTACACCGTCTGAATAAGCAGACCCGACCACATCGCTTGCTAATGGCTGGATTTGGGAAACAATGGGGTTTTTGTGTGCCTAATTCTCAGTGTCTGTCTCTGTGTAGGTGGCGTGTGCATCGCACAGTCTCTGAAGATCCCTCGGGAGCCGAGGCCTGGGGAATTCGACAAGATCATCCGCCGCCTCCTGGAGACCCCCAACGCCCGGGCCATCATCATGTTCGCAAACGAGGATGATATCAGGTGTCTCCTTGCTGTTCTTGAAAGACACTTCCTGTCTAACCGTTCACTGCTCTCTTAAAGACCTCCAGCTGAGAGAAAGCTTTTATCAGTGCCTTGAGGAAAAAAAGGAAAGAGGAAGAGGGAAGGAAGCTGGCTGTGTTCAGAATATAACACTTGCATAATGAATACCGTGTATAGTATATTTTACCCTGCCTCCTTAAACATAAAAACGAATGCAGCTGAATCAGATACATATAAAAAATATTACTGCTTGTTTGTGTGTGTGTTCATTTTTGTTAGGGTGATCAATAATGAGTCAACTTATAATTGTCAAATATCACTGTTATTTTAGTATCACTGGTATAGTTACATATTGAATATATATTTTATTTTTTGTACATAAGTTATTTACATTTTTATTCTTGTGCTTTTTAATAGTTTTTTCTAATGTCTATATAATAAATTTTTTTTCTGTTTGAGTTATTTTCATATTTTTTTATTATAATGTTTTATTCGAAATCAAAAATAATATTAAATAATAATAATAATAAGTAAATAGCAACGAAACAAAACAATTTTATATATATATATATATGTATATAAATATCATATTGCATGCTTGCCAAAACTATACAATTTGAATCAGTGTTGTTTTAGTATCACTGATATATATATATATATATATATAATTATTTATTTATTTATTCACTTTTTTTTAATTGGTTGATACTTTATTTCAATTCAAAGTACAAGTAAACAAGTAATATTTGACAGTACAGTCTATACACACACACACACGGTATCAGATAACAAAAAACATTTTTATTTTGGTTTTACTGTAGTTTGTATAACCCTGAGTCACTTGCATTGTATTGTGGGATGCAGAAAGTTTACTTTCCGAAAAAAAAAAAAGCAGACATATTAATATACTGTAGCAGCCCATCCGGTGATATAGAGTGAGGAAGAGGGGAGGAACAGCTACAACAGACTCATTAACGCTCTTCTCCTAGCGTCCCGTTCCTCCCAGCAGCCTTTGCTCAGCTCCCGCCTTTATCTCGCTTGCCACCTGTACATCGTCCAACTTTACTGCACCTTCCTACAGATGGAAAGCAATTAAAAATGCTGGTGAGGATGTAAAGCGAGGCTCTCTGAGCCTGGAGGGAGGGATGCTCTAATTTCCTCCGCGTCTTCAGACTGTGCTGGTCTTTCCTGAGCGAGTCCCGAGGTGCTGCTCTGTGCGCTGAAATTTAGCTCTGAACAGACTCCAAAATATCGGCTTTCCTGCCATCTATGCATATGTTTGTTGATATAACAGCTGCTGTACAATATTTATTTATAGGCCCGGAGGCTAATGCTAAACTGACCTCACGTCAAGTCAAGTTATGTAGACATTTAGGGCCGGTTTCCCGGATAGGAATTATTTTAAGCCAGGACTAGACCTTTCCTAATTTAGGACATTTAAGAATTTTTCATCTGTGAGCATTTTAAGACCAAACAATGGCAATGATGTATTTTAAGATATCTCAGTGCAAGCCTTTCCCAGTTTAGACAGCTCTTAACATTTAGTTTAATCTAGGACTAGTCTTGAACCCTGTTCGGGAAACCGGCCCATAGAGTTAAGAAGAAAATCCATGTTAAATGTTTAAATGGCTTATTAACGGATTGACTAAAGGCAGACTAACTAGTTCCCGCTCTAAAAATATGCAAAGAGACCATAAACAATTAAATCGTGAAAGTGGTTGGTTAATTTTCTCTGAGTTTGATCCTGACGCACAAGTGATAAACAAAAAAATAATATATATTAACTATATTTTTTTTAATGATTAAATATTATGATGTTATTATTCATAATTATTTTATTTAAATTATCTATAAACCTAATTTAAATTACAATTGAAAACAGAAAATACTCATTTGAAATATAAGCTATAATAATATACAGGAATACTATAATTACATTGATTTGAGTTTTTAGTTTGTTTTCCCGAAGCAAATAAAATATTACTTTATTTTGTTTGTTAATTGATATTTTTAATTACATGAAAATAGAGAAAAATTTTATTTATTTTTTGTTGTTTGTAATAAAAAAAACGTAAAAATATTAATTAATTGATTATATTTTTAACTATTTAATTACTTAATTATTAAACTAATAAAATGTATACAATATCTCAATTATTAGATCCAAATGATTAAATATTATATAATAATATAACTTGGATAAAAAAATAAATAAATAAAAATGAAAAAACGCAACAGAATTACTAGAGCTAACTTCAATTAAAAAATCTAAATGAATTTATAGTATCTTTCTCTATATGAAGCATAAAAAATACTAGAATAACAAAACAAAACATTACAAATGATCAGCTGAATGTCTTTCTTGAAAATTGAAAGTTAAAAAAGTAGTGTTAATTGACTTAAATAACTATTGTTGTGTTGTATAGATTTGTATTATATCAATGATTATGCAGATTTATAAAGATATGTATTATATAGATTAATCAATGGACGATAAGCATTTACTTTGACGTGAGTTTGCACAATTTCATGTGAAAATGGCTGGCCGTAATGCTCAGGTGATTCACTCTTTCCGGTAGCTTCTCTGGTCATGTCTGACAGTGACAGAACGTGCTAGCAGCTTGACAGCGCTTCTGTCCTCTCTCTCAAATCCCTCTCAATAAAATATACACACAATACATGAGTGAGAAGCAGACAGCTGGACAGGACCTTCTCAAGGCTGACCGTTGAAATCCCAGCTTTAGATCTCCAGGGCTCATCCGAGAGCGTCTTTATTTGAATATCAGTCAGTGAGTTACAGCAAACAGATGCCGGCAGCTCCTGATGTACATTCATCTGAAGCGCAGATAAGATACGGCTCGGCGTCAGGCGTGAGAAATGGATGCTGTTGTTTGAAGCTGATGTATCATTGTTTACGTCTGCAGACGAGTGCTGGATGCTGCCAAGAGGAGCAACCAGACGGGTCATTTCCTGTGGGTGGGGTCTGACAGCTGGGGCTCCAAGATCTCACCGGTCTTTCAGCAGGAGAGGGTGGCAAAAGGAGCCATTACCATCCTGCCCAAACGTGCCACGGTGGAGGGTACGTACATCTGAAAACACTAAAGCACTCCTGTTCAGAGATCTAGGGTTGGTACAGTAATAATATCTTTAAAGGCTGCATTCATTTGTTTCAAAATACAGTAAAAACCGCAAAAAAAAAAAATAATAATAATGCAATTTATAATAGCTATTTTCAATTTGAATATGTTTTGAAATGCAATTTATTCCTGTGATGTAAAGCTGCATTTTTACATCATTACTCCAGACTTCAGTGTCACATGATCGTTTAGAAATCATTCAAATATACTTTTATACATGCATTTACTCTCATTTTGGATCAGTTTAATGCACCTCTGCTGAATAAAAAGTGTATATAATAATAATAATTATTATTATTATTAAATAAATAAATAAAGATATTTCTGACCCCAACATTTTGATCCAAAGTCATACAAATTCCTATATTGCATATTTCTTTCTAGTTATGAAAAACATACTTATTATTTTACAATTGTATTTATGTATTTATATGTACTTGTAAGTCGCTTTGGATAAAAGCGTCTGCAAAATGAATAAATGTAAATAAATGTAAATGTATTTATTTTTTGGTTGTTTAATGTGTTCATATAAAAACACACACATCCAGTACATATATTATTTACAAGTATATACATGTATATGTTTATATTATTATGTTTTATATTATAAATATATATGTGTATGCATGTGTTTGTATTTAGATAAACATAATAAATATACAGTATAACCAAATATATGATGTAAGCAAAAACTTATATTTTGGATGCGATTGATTAAAGCACTAATATATATTATATAGCTATTAACACTTCTAGGTATATGTTTAGAAGTCAACAATCATAGAGAAGTGATTCAGCAGATTATCATAGACTTGGATCGCAGTTTAGATCTCATCTTCTCCATTGCATTGCTCTTACTTAGTAGAGATATTTCTTCCTGCTCTCCAGTGGTGTCACACAAGCATTGTGAACAATTAGCATCATGGTGTGACACTTAATACAATATCCATATAACGCCAAGCGCATCCGAGCCTCATTGTCTGCACTCAAGTAATCATAGCGCTGTCCCTCAAGCGCCGGCTCTCCGGCCTGCAGGCACCGGCTCGGGAATAGACCGACCAATTAGAGCACTTTTGTCAGAACACATCGTATAATTGTGTCTGTGGGGACAGGGATTAGATGCAGACATCCAGACAGGAATACCGCCGAGGATTTGCGCATGCTCTGCCACTTCACTGACACCAATGTGTGTCGTTCTTTCAGATGCTTATCTTCTCCTTTCCTTCACCTCTCTCTCCTCAGCGTTCGATCGGTACTTCCGGAGCCGCTCGCTCTCCAACAACAGAAGAAACGTGTGGTTTGCTGAGTTCTGGGAGGAGAACTTTGGCTGCAAGCTGGGGATGCACGGAAAGCGGCCAGGAATCCTTAAAAAGTGCACTGGTAAGATCTGCTTGCATTGCATCCGGTCTATTATTATTCCGTCCATTTTGGGATAATCATGGCAGAAATTAAAATTGCTGAAATGCTAAGGCCGTCCAAGATGTAGATGGGTTTGGTTCTTCATCAGAATGGATTTGGAGACATTTAGTGTGGATGCCCTGCAGTGAATGGGTGCCGTCAGAATGACGTCCATAATATTACTTAATGCAGTGGAAAAGTTGTATGTCTGCATCAGTAAAGAAATCTGCACAGATCAAACACTGTTTACTAGTGAAAACTGTCCAAATCAATTTTAAACAAATATGTTGGTGGACTCTAATGTGAGAAAATGCGGGAGAAGATGGACCTTTTCACTGGATGTGGAAGTGTTATGCACTTGGATTTTATACAGAAGCAACAGATTTTGTCTTGCAAATATAGCTTTTTTGTCAATTAATGCATGGGATTTCTTGTGGTGGGTTGCTGTGATGTTTTTATCATTGTGACGGCACCCATTCACTGTAGAGGATCCATCGGTGAGATGCTAGATTTCTCCAATCCTGGTGAAGAAACAAACTTTTGGATGGCCTGAGGTTCAGTACGTTATCTGCAAGTGTTCATTTTAGTGTGAATTCCTATTCCTTTAAAAGGAAATGCAACAAAAGCGAAATGGTTGGAAGCGAGGCCTAAGTGCATTGCTTTGTATGGACGGGAAGTGACACGTCTGTTTGAGGCTGTCAGGTGCCACAGCTTGAGCAGTCGATGCAAACAAAGTGTGTTCCCGCTGTAAGCCTTCAGACAGACGGCTGGGTGACATTTGGACCGTTTCCAGTGTCTGACTTCATCGCACCTTTCCTTCCTCTCTCCTGTCTTATAAGAGGCCACGTGTGACAGTCTAGGGGCTTTTCACACAAAACACAGCTAGACAGAGCGCAACATAATGTAACAGAAGGCATGTTCATGGGTACATTAACTCTCACTTCACACAGTTCTTCTGACGCACTTACAACGTGTTTGGTAAAGTTGCAAAAGTAAACATTTGACAGTCTTGAGATATCTGACCCTCTCCAAGATTCGTCTGATTTATCCATTGATTTACAACTTTTCGAGCCACGTCCTTCTGCTTCATGTTTAAATCATAATCTGCTATTGATCTCAGTGTTAATATAACACTGCACTCTCAGAAATAAAGATGCAGAAGCTGTCACTGGGGCGGTGCCTTTTCAAAATGTACACTTTTCTGCCTATTAGGCTCACATATGTATTTGAAGTACTAATATTTACCAAAATGGACCCTTTAGGTACTAGCAGCGCCAGTGATAGCTTTATTTCTGAATGATATATAAAATAACATTAGTTCATGCAATAGCTAACACATGCACACAATGAGCAATACCTTTGCAGCATTTATTAAGCTTAGTTAATGTTAGTTTGTTTATATACTAGCACTTTTTGTGTAATTCTTCATATATTATGAATGAACAATATCATATTAAATAAATGCAGATTAATAAATGTTGTTTATTTTTTTTAAATGATACATTAACATGAATAAGGATAATTAAACAATCAACAATAGCATATTTTGTAATTAAATTAATGTAGATTGCTGTTTCTTTTTAAGTAATGATACATGAACATAAATGTTAACCCTTATTGGAAAGTGTTATGTATTGGTTGTGAAAAGCAATAAAATAAGTGTTAGTGTTTAAAAAAAAATATGGGCAAATCATTTGTCATGATAAAATATGCCGGAGGGAGTGCTGTAACAACAACAGGGAGACAATCTGTTAGCCTGGAGCCGCACACACACACACACACACTGGTCAGATGGAGAGGAAGCTCAGTGTGTGTTGTGAGTCACTGCTCTAATTCGAGGGCAGCACAGAGCGCGTGACACAGAGAAGATCTCATCTACCTGAGTGCGTCACCCGACAAACTGAGCCCAGACAAACCAGGGTCAGACTAACAAAGTGACCATGACTGTGTCGGCCAGCAGAGCCTGGATATTCACCTTGAGCTGCAGAATTAGAATTCAGATAACACAACCATCTGCTGAGGCGCATGACAGCAGATTTTTAAAGATTTGTTCACCAAAGATGTTTAAATGTATTCACTCTGACAGCATCCGAGATGTAGATTCGTTGTTTCTTCATTAGATTTTAAGAAATGCAGCCTTCCATCCCTTGATCACCAATGGATGCTCTGCTGTGAATGGGTGCCGTCAGAATGAGAGTCCAAACAGATGATAATCCACACCACTCCAGTTCATCAGCTAACATCTTGAGGAGGAAAGCAGCGTGTTTGTAAGAAACAAATCCGTCAAGATGTTCAAATTTCAAACTGTTGCTTGCTGTTAAAATACAAGACCTTTTTTCACAAAAATAAAATTGCTTTCTCCTTAGAAAAAAAAAAAAACGGAGAAAAACTCAAAAAAATTCTAAAAGAAAATATGTTTTGGACTCTCATTCTGACGGCACCCATTCCCTGCACTGTATATATAAAAACCTGATGGATGGACATTTTTTTTTTCACTGGAGGAAGCATTATTACAGATGCATATTCTTACTTAAATACTTAAACTTTTTTGTTTGTGGCTGAATATTGCATAGGCAATGATATGTAACTGATATAACTGATGTTTGTGCAGTTTAGTTGTAGCTGGAGCTGCAATGCTACCGTTAGATTATCTCTATACCGCACATCAAACTTTCATTGTTTCAGGAAAATCCACAATACCACCGACTATATAATACAAAAAGAAATAACACACTCAAAGCAGAGCTGCTATCAAATCTGTAATATATAGGAGAATGAAATTTGCTGTTGAGCAGTAAGAAAGCCATTGTGAGTGACACAGGATTTTAATGTCTCTGTGAATGTGCGCTTAGAAAAGTGCACCGGGGGAATGAACGCTACCCTCGGCTTTTATATTAGGAAACTTCCGCCACTTCTGATAGACTGTGCTTGACATAATGAACATAATTATACATCGCACACACCGCCACCACTCACATTTTGTGACTTCGCAGTATGAGCTGTTTTTCACACTCGAAACACAACAATGACACCATCGGGAAAGCGGAAAACTTCATCACACTGTTTCTTCAAGCACACAAACAACCCAGCAGTCCTCATGAACGCTGCACACCCTTTCAGCAACTTTAGTTGTAGCAGATAAATACGGAAGCTTGATTCCTCCACAGGATAAAAACTTACTACCTTACCTTCAGATTTTAAATGTCACAATACAGATCTCTTCTCAGAATTTTATGTTGCATTGCAGCGACATGCTTTAGTGCAAAATAAAATTTTAATTAATATAATCATGTTTTGGTTTGCATATATTCATCTGTACACAATGTGTATATGAGAGATTTGTTATGTCAGATCTGACTTAATTTGTTCATCTCTATACGAAAATAATGATTGCACAATGAATAATGACAGCTTTACATGTCGTTTTGCTCTCATTATGAAGCTTCCATCCACTTCCAATTGCGTGTGGAAATGTTATCGACAGGCTGCCACAGCTGATGCAAACCTCTCTGTGTGCAGCACTCTCTCATTTGAATGCATGCAGTAGCTCAAGCCACACAATCAATGTCACATACCAAAAGAAACAAAGCACAAGACTCATAATGCTGGTCATGTGTGCAGAATCAGGGGACACTGAGCCCAGGGCTGTGTTTTTACAACTACGCTTAAGCTTAGGGAGACGTGGGTAATGAAAACTGACTGAACAGAGCATTTGCTAAGGTAGGCTTGCACAGCACAGTTCACAAAATTAGGCTTAGGGATCTGACAAGCCCTCTAACCTTAAATATTAACACATTTTCAACCTGGTCTCATAAAAAAATGTAATTAATGTTGGAAATATCCCCAACACCAAATCCAACCCTAAAGCTAGCCGATAGTGTTAACAAATGCAAAACTGATTTAAAAACACATTTGTTGATGTAACCGTGTCATTTCAAACTCCTTTTACACAGATTTGAACTGTTTTGTTGAACCATAGTTACACAGGATTCATACCGGGGCTCCTCAATATGGAGGAGTCACCCCTCGTATTTAGGAAGGTAGCGGAGGCTGCCCTAGCTCCACTGAGAGCTACCTAGACGACTGCCTCATTCTAGCTCAGTCTCAGGTTCAGTTTTGCCAACACAGGGATTTGTTGTTACAACACATCAGCCTGTTGGGTCTTTGGGTCAACTTGTGGCGCTTTTCCACTGCATAGTACGACACTGTTCAGTACAGCTCACTTTTGGGGCGTTTTCCACTGGGAACAGTACCTGGTACCTGGTCCTGTTTTGAGTACCACCTCAGCCGAGGTTCCAAGCGAGCCGAACCGTTACCAAAATGTGACGTGTAAACTCTGCTGGTCACTGATTGGCCGGA
>JAUCMS010000079.1:1087911-1099849 GCA_032357445.1 Enteromius radiatus
ACTCACAGTATGTTATGTCCATGTACTGAACTCTTATTATTCAACCACGCCAAGCTCAATTCAGTTTTCCATTCTATGGCACCTTTAAATTGATTCTTGGCCTTTTTGCTACTTCTACAAATAATTAGCTTACTCAAAAAAAAAGATTAAAACTGATTCATTCACCAAAAAAACTGAAACTGAATGTGATTGTCTGATGTGTTTCCGCTCCTGCAGCATCTTCCACCAAGACGACATATGTCAGCTACAGCAATCACGCCATCTGAAGAGGGACACTCTCTGTGGGCGGAGCCCTGTCTGAAGCGGGACGTCTGTCATGTGACACAGGCTGACAGGCAAATGGACCTGGAACGGGCATCCGAGCATGAGATTTTTATATCGTTCTGCATCAACCTAAAACCTGCAGCATCCTGGGAGACGAACAGACTTGCGGGAGCTTCCAGTGAGACTGCTATCCTGCGTCCAAGAGCTACCGATCCTGCCATGAACACACGTAAACACGCACACACTCACAAAACTAAAGGTGCAGGCTTGCAGTCATACAAAAAATAACTTTCCACAAATAACCGTGTAAGCATTCTGCAGATGGAGACGTTCACAGTAAACTTTGGAAATGTGGATGTAAAAAAAAAAAAAAAAAAGGAGAAAATATATGAAAACTACCAGAGTCAAACTATGTTTGTTGTTATTGTATTTTTGTGGTCGTGCAGATTTTTCATTCTTGTCCCACTTTGTCAGAAACCTGCATTCTGAGATGACGTGTCTTGTATTGGCTGATTGAATCGTAACCGCGGGGTTGTAAAGCTGTAAAATGCCATGGTTGAAAAGCATGCTAGTTTTTATACCAAAAAAAAAAATGAAGAAGATTTATTTATAATAAAGGAATGTTTTGCAAATGTGTAGCGTTGTTAGATGTGTATTTGACAGTGAAATTTGTTTTTCATTTTGTCATCGCTCTCATTCATATTAAATCACCACCAGAGACCAAAACTCAAACTAGATATAAAATAAATATAAACCTAGTTAGTTTGGGGATTTTAAGCTTCGTAATAGTCTCTATCAGCACAGAAAAGTACCTCTCATGTGTGCAGTGTTTCTAATCAAAGTCTCTTAAACAAGGCCTTCCAGAGGGTAAAATTAACACTGAAGACCTGAAAATAGCAGGGAATTAGGAATCAATCTAAAAAAACATTATATATATATGATACAGAAACCATTTTCACTCAAAAATTGCTAGAAAACTTCACAGCTAATTACAAAGAACTGGCAACATTGACTTTTTAAAAAGTAAATGACTGAAATACCATTTCCTGTAAAACAAGGTAGACTTAAAAATCAGCAGTTAACAGTATAGTTACATACCAGAAGTATTTTTTTAAGAATTTCTTTAAATTATTTTTTAAGTAAATTCAGATCTCCTACTTTATAAATGCTATACTGCACCTACCGTATAGCCTTAATACTTAAACATTATATCCTGTATATTTAAACATAACTACTGTGATAACAATTATTTGGTATCATCAAAAGCGTCTTATTTTATTTTGAGGCCCAAACTGAGCAAAAATATGTAGTTTGGTGCAGCTGCCAAAAGTAAGAAATTCTGATAGCTTGTATGCAAGTCATGAACTAGATACCTAAAGTGCATAAAAATATCACTCTATGTTATTCTATGTCTTAATATGTCCTTAGTTTTATAATAACTTACAGGCATTACATTGGAAGTGCATCTATTTTAATTGTAGTATTTTTGCAATAAGAATTAATTCAAGTTCTTGATGATTTAAGAGCTCCTATTATGGATTTTTGTAATGATGTTTCATGCATTGTGTAACTTAGCTGAAAACATCCTGCAAGGCTGGCACCATGTATAAAGTTGTTGTCTCTCAAAAGAAAGAGTTGACACTCTTTATTGAAACGATGCGTTTTTAAAACGAGTCTGAAGCTGATTCATGTTGACGTCAAAACGAAACATATTCCCGTCCACTTACTGGACTTTTCGCGTTGGTCTAAATAAAAATGCATATTATTTTTTTGCCTCTAGATGCCGCTTTTATTGCATTAAAAGCTCGTAAACACTGATTTAAATAAAAATCGACCAATCACTGGAGAGGTTTGGAAAAATAAATTGTTAAATGAATCTTTTGGGAGTTGCTGAACAAATAAGGTCAAAATAAATGCGTATTATAGGAAAATTCAAGTGTACTTGCATTGCTTGTCAGCCTGTTGTTTGGGACTCCCAAAATCAAAATATGAACATTTCACAACCCATAATAGGGGCACTTTAAACGTTCAAAAATAATAGCCTGACTATGAAATGCAAATCTTTAGAAGAGGTTATCCTTCAATTTCTTTGTGTTTACAGCGCTTTAACGATTATTAAGATTGTTTTTTCCAGGTAGGTCGGTCTGTGTCTGCATGTATCCAGTGAGTCCTGACTGACAGCACAGCGCCTCCTGCTTCAGACTCGCTTCTGAAGCTCTAATCCCGGCTATCTCCACCGAGCTAATTCAATTACTTTGCCCCCCGTACAAACGTGCTTCCCGAGTCAGACAGGATGTACAGAGGCAGATGTGTCTCAGGTAAGAGACCTGCGGTTGCCATGGCAGCCAAACATCTGTTGTGACTTTAGACCTTGATCTCCTCTGGATTTTCTCCAAGGCTGTTTCTCGCTCGGTTTGGCTGCTTGATCTAAACCAGGGTTATTATTGTAAACTAAAGCCATTAACAAACAAACAAACAAACAAAAATATTTTGTTATAAAAATAATAGCCTACAACATTTCATCCAAAGCGACAATAACAAAAGAAAAACAAGTTGGGTAATTTATTTTAGCTAGTTGCCATGACAACATTTCTCGTTTTCAATTTTAACCACTGATCTACAATAGAGAACATATAGCCTATATCAGTGATTTTAACTTTATAAAGCTGTTTGTAAACAAACTTTGATGGTGGTTTGGGAAAACTGTCTATTTAAAGTTTGAAGTAGTTTAAGAAAGACATTTAAGTTTCAAAATGCTTCAAGTCTGAAATAGTTTATAAGTTTAGATAAATAGACTGATTTTTAAAAATTAAATATAAAAACTAATTACAATTAAAATGTATCGATAACATATTAAAAAAAATATATATAGCCTATATATATATATATATAAATTTATTAGTTTACAAAAATGAAACCGAAAACCATAAAACGAATTAAAAATATGAATTAAAATTGTAATTGTATTTAACAGTAAAACAACACTGATCTGAACCAAACGTTGAATGCATCCACTTTTATTTGCATTTTCTAATGCCTTGCAAACAAAGCATTAATGAGCAGCACGCTTTTTAATCCCGAGTCTCATGTGCACTAAAACCAGACCATTATGAATACATCCATGATTCAAAACTATTCCAGTAGAAATGTTTTCCCAAGCAGAGCACTGTGAATTCAGATAAGTTTATCTTTTCCTCTCTGTGTTTCTCTTCCTCAACTTCGCGTCTCTCCCGACCCATGGAAAGCTATTTCTGTGTGTGTTAGTTTTGCCTAAGAAGATTTAGCAGCAGCGAAAAACTGAATCATTTTGAGTAGAAGCATCACATTATTGTTTGCGGGACCCAGAATGGCCGTCCCCGAAGGAGAATGAGGCGGGAAATAAGTTTAATCTCCACACTTCCAGCTGCCAAATAGCAACACAATTGCATCTGAATATGAACGTAGGATATATTTTGTCAGTTGTTTTATGAGACGTGATCTCTCCGGGGAACCTGCGTGAAAGAGGCACTTATGAGTGAGACGAGCTCCAGAAGCCCATGCAAAACACTGCGTTTATTGTCTTTTGTGGCTGAAAAAATATTCAGGAACGAACTCAATTTATAGGTATGTTATTTATAGATTTGTTTAAATATTTAAGAACCCATTTGCATAATGCATTCTGATTGGCTTACATTTCTTTTATTTATTTGCATATTCAATTGTAATTGCTATTTATTTTTGCTTGCATTTATTTAACCATTTACCAACAGCATTTATTCTCATGTGCAAATCGTTTCCTTTTACATATAAGCAAATCTAAAACCTTAAACCTCTCTTTTTTAGCCTTCCTTTACAAAATGTCAGTCTAGAGTGTTAATATTTTTAAATGTACTAATGCTGCTGGTTCTTGTTGTTTGGTTTTTTTTTTTTTTTCACAGCTTTATGATTTCTCTCCCTTGGCTTCGGTACAAGACAGTGAACATATGAATGGCTCCAAAGTGTTTAGAAAAACACCACACGGGGGATGAGCGAGCTGTCAGAAATGCCATAGCTGTCAATCATTTTGTCTCTCTGAATACCGTCGAGACGGAAGCGTTACTGGTGCTTCATCTGGTTAATTACGATCAGAGCACTTGGGATTTAACGGTATGTGAACACACACATGGTATCTGATGCAGAATCGTACCACTGAAAACTCTCATTGACTTTTATTATAAATGCTTAAAAAATAACATTCTTTGCATGGAATTTTTCACCATGTCTTTGCACCAATAGACTATTTTCATGTTACTGTGCCTTTAAGACTTTGCTAGTAAACTAGTAAATCTGATTCTAGATTCTCCATTGGAGAAATCATTAACTCATTAACGGATCCATTGTAGTGAATGGGTGCCGTCAAAATAAGAGCTGATCAAAACATCACAAGTAATCCACACCACTCCAGTCCAACAATTAAAGTCTTGTAAGTGAAAAACTGTCGGCTAAAATATAAATCCATAATATTGCTTTCTCCAGTGAAAATATTCCTCAAGAGAGGAATATGAACATATCAAGCACCATTTACAAGCAAAAACTGTCCAAACTAGTTCTAAGCAAAGCTCAAGTTGTGAAATGACGTCTTACTTAATGTGCAAAATACACAGACCCTGTCAGTTTTGCATTATACCGTGAATATGGCTGGTCAATGTGTTAATCTTTCTGTGCTGTGGACAGTGCAATCGCATGGTACATTTTGTACCAACATTTCAATGTAAATTTGATCACAAGTGGCATAGTCTTTCATATGAAATATTACAGGTGTATCTCAACAAACTTGTCAGTCATGCTCTTAAAGCGTCAGCATGAAACCCTCTCGTGATGTTTTCTGGAACTGTTCTCCTAGCAGTAAAACAGGGCAGCCACAGGCACGCTGTATGTGGGCTTGCAGGCTCAGGAGCAGCTCACAGGCACAATCTCACATCTTGACAGCATCAGTGAGAAATGGCCGCACGCTACAAAAATCCCAAAGCTTGCAGAGAGCTGCGCTTGTGAAGCTCTTGTTTGTCACGCTCGACTGCGGTCGTGTTCCTTCCGTGCAAGCGAAACTGTGAAGAATGTACACGGTTATGCTCAAGTTTTTTTTTTTTCTAAAAGTGGGAACATTTTTGTAGAGAGCTTCTGATTTATGAGCTTAAAAATACCAAGGATATATTCTAAAGTTTCTTTAGAGGTCATTTTCTCAGCCTGTGCAGAAATGCTGATTATTTTTCCTTTTTAAATTAAATGTATTATTATAAATGTGCTTTTTTTTTGTGAAAGTGAAAACGTTTATTAAAGGTGCCATAGAATGCATTGAGAGGATATTTTAAATTGTTGTCTGATATGTACACAGAAGGTATGTAGCTTAGGTAAGGGGGTTTTACAGGTCCATTTACAACCCTAGAATGAAACAGTCTGTTTTTGCCTTATTTGGAAGGTTCATGAATAGTAATGAGGAGGTCTGCTCTGATTGGCTGTAGCACGGGTATATGCAAATGTGCTGAGCGTAACTATTACACCTCTAGACTGTTACCAAACAGTCAAACAGATTTGTTTTTCTTACAAACAAACAAAGCTTTTTACTTCACAAGACATTAATTGCAGGACTAGAGTGGTGTGGATTATTGTGATGTTTTTATCAGACTCTCATTCTGACGGCACCCATTCACTGCAACGCGTCCATTTCTGAGCAAGCGATGTCCAAATGTGTTCAGATGAAGAAACAAAATCATTTACATCTAGAATGGCCTGAGGGTGAGTACTTTTTCATATCTGAGTGAACTATTCCTTTAATGGATTGAAAATAGATAAATGTTTGTATGGATTCAGTGTTGGGTGTTCAAGACACTTGGACTAAGAGTCAGATTTAAGGCCCTTGAGGAGACCGTAAATTAAAAAGACAAACCCACCTTTTGTTCTTATAGGGAGTCATTGACCTTTTAATGTGCAAAATTTATGAAAATCCCTTCAGATTTGTCTCCTGTTGCTTGATGAATTCTGCCTCTTTCCGTGTTTTCTGACCTTCGGGTGATATTCTGGGTTATTGATTTAAGTGCTTTGGACTGTGACACTTTCAAGCTGCAGACCAAAGGATGCAGAAGCATCTCAGTAGAAAGTCAGAGCATCACTTTGAGTTCCCTGCTGATCAATTGGCAAAGTGGACATCAACACACTTGATGCAATGCAAGTCCTTGTTCTGCAACACAAGGATGCACGTTTGAAGGCTCTGCAGTTCATTTCTAAGCAATTTGCTTATGAATGTCAATTATGAATGTAGAATATCGATCCGTGTGTATTTTAGATCTGTGCACCAGGATTAAGTAAACTAATTATTAATAAACTGAATGCTTGAAAACTTTGGTAGACGTGATGTACAAAAATATCAAGTAAAAATGAATAAAAACTAAAATAATAATAATTTAAAAACAAAAAAGGCAAATTACTAAAATAACTGAAACTGTAAATTATTTAATTTAATATTTATATCTAATTTATTTAACTTAATTTAAATATAAATGCAAAATATAATACTAAAACTAATTTGTAATAATAATAATAAAACTATAGTATCTATATTTCAGTTACTGATTAAAAAGAAAATAAAAAAGGAGAAATTTATATACAGCTGTAAGCGTTGGAGTGCATGTCAGATCATGTTAAATCCTTTTCGGGATTACCATCAGCTACTTTCATCTTTTTAAAAGCTAGTTTTGCTTTAAAAGCAGTGGCCCGTTATCGTAATGACTCCAGACCTGGTCAAATGTGTTCCTCAGAGTACCCACGGCAATTTTCCACACACAAAACGGGATTTTTCCTCTAATGGCAGACACGAGGGACAGCAGTGCGGTTCGGCTCCATTTACAAAGCGCCGAGAGCCCTTTCACTGCCGGTCCTGACACACGGGCTGAGCGTTTTGAACGCGGAGGGCATGTCGTCAGTCACGCACTTTGGTGAAGTTTTAATGAAGGTGTCGCTTTTGGTCTCCGAGTCCACGGGGCTGTTTGAGCCCGTGCTCCCGGCCTCTGTATTGATGATCCTGCCAAATAGGTATCTTTGAACCCAACGGTTCGACCCGTTTCGCCGTGTTCCATTATGTGATATTTCATTCATCTCGGGGTTGAGAGACAGAAAAAGGTGGGGATGATTGAAAAACGAGATGTGGATGAGTTTGCTCGGTAACAAGGCCAGATCTGGTCGGAGCCGTCAGGGTCGAGTGGGTAGATGTTCTCAGCACATTCATAAAGCATAAGGCTGGGAGAGGAACTGAATGTACGCTACAATAACCAGAAACATGTCGCTGATGTCCGACCCATTTTAAAGTGCGTCCTGTCAGCTTGTGTTGTATGTGTTTCAAACTGTTACTACAAGCTGCACAGGGTTTTAATTACAGTCAAGCCAGAAAAAAACACTTTAAAGCTAAATATCTCCAGAAAACACCATATTTTCCATCTGTTTGTTTGAGCAAAGAAAACCATCAAAAGTGGAAGTGGACTGCAAATTACACCATTTTAACAATGCAAAAATTATTATTTGTTTTTAAAGAAACATATAAAAAGAATGTAATTGCAATTTTTTTTTGTTTTTGTCATTATTCATTATACATTTAGTTATTTTAGCGAATTTGTTGATTGTTTTTGTCCATTTTTTATTTATTTATTTGCTATTTTTTATTATTACTTTTAAGATTATTAGTTATTTTATTACATCAAGTTAAACTGAAAATAATAAATGTTAGCAGGACTAAAATAATAATATTTTAATGTATTGTATTGTATATTTGGTTTAATTTAGCATTTTCTCGTCAACCAAAAGGTATTTTTGTTGAATAAATTAAGATGCTATATTGTAAAAGTCTGTCCCATAGAGGACCAATTTAATAGTTTTATTGGGCTCTCTGTATCAATATATGCTGTTATTGTTTCACAGAAGGCATTCATGTACGTTTATGACAATATAAATGTAAATTAATGTTAATGTTTTTTTCTTTCTGTATATACATTACCATTCAAATGATTTGTGGTCAGTGAGATGTATATTTATTATTATTATTTTTATTTATTTATTTATTTTACGAATTTCAGGATTTCCACAAAACGATTAACAGTGTTATAAAAATAAATTTCTTTCTTGAGCAGCAAATTAGCATATGGTCATGTTACACTGAAGGCTGGAGTAATAATGCTGAAAATTCAGCTTTGACCACTGCAATAAATTTCATTTTAAAATATATCGCAATAGAAAACAGCTATTTTAAATGATAATAATATTTTACAATTTTAAATGCAAGCTTGTTGAGCAAACGAGATTTAATAATTTCCATAAGACACTCACGGTTAACAGAGAAGCTGTAAATGATGTTTTACAATTTCTGGTCCTTGTAAAGAAAATGCATGCGACCTCCTGCATATCTGAGAAATTCAGGGAAATGTAGCATTGTGAAACACGAAGTGATGCAGTTCTCTGCTGAAGCATGCGGCAGATGCATTAATGTCACCAGAACTGCATTTATGCACGCCGTCTCTAATTGATGGCACACACTGAGTAAGTTCAGCAAGGGTCTGCGCTGGTGACGGTCAACCAGAGGTTGGCATGGTAACAGATCTCCTAACAGGCTGATAATGAAGTGCCCAGTAGTTCAGCTGACCTCTGTGGCTCGTATTTGATGCTGCCCGTGGGTCAGAAAGGTCACCTACTGAGTGTGGACAAGGACCCTGAAGGATGTCAGACTGTGACCCGGAGAGCTTTCCCCCCTTTTTTCCCAAAGTCTTGTCTGAAATGTCATTAGTCATGCAGATATTGTAAAATTAGCAATTAAGGCAAAGAAAAACTATCACTGTGAGCCGAAACGTAATTAGAACCTTTCTCTTGTTGTTTTGCAGAAAAACAGCGTGCCGTGATTTTAAATGGCGTCAGTGATTTGCACAAAATGAAACCTTTGTGAGACAAAAAACTGTATTTGAGAACAAAAACCTACTTACTTGTTCACTAACTACCCGGTGCAGTTTAACTAGCTGCTGCTGCAATAGTGCCATTTATATTCAAATCCAATTATTAAAAGTCACATGCATCCTAGAGCTGCACAATTCAAGATAAAATGAGAATCATGATTTTTTTGTGCTTCGAATAAAGATCACGATTCTGGAGAAGTTGTTTTATTTTAAAGATTTCCCCATGAACAATAGGTTATCAAACAGCAGTAAAATAGCAGTTAAATAAGACACAATATTCTTTGCTTTACATTTAAACAAATGAAATGTAAAGAAAAAAATCACCATTAAACATTTTTTTAAAAATTACATAAATTATATTATATATATGGAGATCGCGATCTTTTAACAATTAGTTGTGCAGCTCTAATGCATTCGATTAATTATGTGCATTATATACAAAAGTGCAAAAACGTTGAAATATTAGCCTTGTTATTACTAAATATAATATAGAAGATCTAATTTTCTCTAAAGCGGCTTTGCAACAATTTGCATTGTACAAAGTGCTAGACAAATTAAATTGAATGTGTAAAATTATCTGATTTTTTTTTTTTTTCTTCTTAAAAGTGCATTATTTATTAGCAAACTAGACTATCGGTGGTATAATCTCTTGTTGCTTTTTGGGAATAATATCTGGTCCCAAAGCGCATAGTGTTTCATCCCAGTTTACTTCACTATTCTGTCCTTGATTTTGCATTTAATTGTGCTAAACTTAAAAAAAAAAAATGTATATATGTTAATCGATGCTGTTGTATTTGTTTTCTGTCACATAACAAGTGAAGTGTTTTTTGCATAAGGATAAAAAATGAACAGCAAATGGATTGAAAAACAACGTTTATTGGTTTATTTAACAAACTGAAGCAACAGTATTTGCAACCATGTTATGCTGAATATTAAATAACATTTATTTTATCGCGTAAGAAATTACAGCCAGTAACTACACAAGAGAATATAGCGTAAACTAAAGCATATATCAGTAAGACATTAGTACAGAGGTTATTTCCCCTCGCATAAAACCTTTAATGACGATCTGCAGTCTTTATCGGTCCATTTGAATGTACGGTCCACCTTCTCTAAGGCACCGCAGTGCTGAGATATCTGATGCTCTGGAGCTCGTCCTTCTTTCCAGTTGGTCCAGGGTCCCACAGAAATACCATTGGGCCAAAACCAGAACCCCAAGAGTCGACTCTGTCTGAGCCCGATCCACACCGGCTCCGAGATCTTCTTTTTTGTCAGCTCTCGCTCCGTCTCTATCTGATCGTCCTCAGACTCGATGCGCAGAAGCCCGGATGTGTTGTTATGAGTGTTGCAGTAATCCAGAGCCTCCTCCCAGGACATTTCAAGCTCACTGACATGAATGAAGCTTTCTGGACAGACAAAAAAACAGCATGTCATGCTAAACAAGTAATTAGCTTAAATTTAAAGCAAGTGTTTTGTTGTCTTACTGTAGCATAGAGAATGGTATGTGCTGTTGATACTTTTTAGCCACCCCGCAGGGTTATTCATGTAAACATCAGGCTTGTTTGAAGAGTCAGAGACAGGGTTCCAGTTTCTGTAAGCAGACTGTCCTCCATCACTCCATTGCACCCTGTCCTCCAGCAGCCCAATCCAGCAAAAACCCTCATTACCTAGTTGTTTCTTCACTTGTTCATTTTCCGTCTCGTTTCGGATACTGACTAGATCAGTGTGATTCTCTCTGCAGTACAGCTGAGCCTGGAACCAGGTCTTATTTTCTCTGATAAACGTGTAGTTATATGATGCTTGCCCAAAATCTGTATGAGTGCAAGAAAGTGGTATTGTTTTGGCTGAATTAATTGTACAATTATAGTTCTAAGATAATAATGTATTACCTTGATTATAACACATGAATGGTTTTTCCTCCTTGCATCGGCTGTGGTTCCAAACTCCATCATAATTTATAGTAGCACAGCATGCTTCTGTGCAATTCAGATTAAAAACTTGTTTATAAGTGACCTCATCACCGTTTGACCATTTCTTACTGAGGTTTCCTAAATGTGCACCAATCCAGCCACTAGGGTTATCAGTAATATTTTCGAGTATGCTGTTCAAGGCCATATTGTCTTCTTCATCATAAACTGTGACGAGGTCAGTGTAGTGTGTTCTGCATTCGTTTATAGCAGCTGCTCTGTTAAACCTTTCCTGTCCTGTGTAGAACTCCCTCAGCCGTCCTTTAGCAGTTGAAGGAGGACAAGCTGAGGACAAATATACAGTTTTTTATGTTGTATGAGGACAATAAACAAAGATGTATTATCCAGACGATTAAATACTCACCACAGAAGAGGAGCAGCACATGAAGAAACATCATAGTGTTCAATGCCTTTAAACCAGTATCTGCTGATAAACACACCTAACCACACAAAATATATATATATTATATTATAGAAATAAATAAATATATTTACCTAGTTCTCAATGCAGTTGTAAAGTGTTTAATTAATATACAAAGACAAGAACAATTGCTTAATGTGTTTTAGTTGTAATTACTCCAAAAGCACACCTATCAGGTATTTCTCTACGGATAGATTATATATATATATATATATATGGACATAAACAGCCTAAATAAATTAATTTGCTTTCTATAATTACTGTATATGTATATATATATATATATTAGTGCTGGGCAATGATTAATCGCGATTAATCGCATCCAAAATAAAAGTTTTTCT
>JAUCMS010000079.1:1145962-1164716 GCA_032357445.1 Enteromius radiatus
TTTACACTTTTCCACCGTATTTCAGAAATACGGGGAAAAACCGTAAAAAATAACGGGAAAAGTCTGTAAAATTACAGGTTTTTTTTACAGTGTAGAACACCTTAGCTCTGGGGTCAGTTCTTAATTATATTGAAAGAAGCTGGTTTTATTTGATCAAAAATACAGTTTTTTTTTTATCTCAATATACTTTAAAATGCAATTTAAATCTGTGATGAATGCTGAATTTTCAGCTTCATTACTCCAGTGCTCAGTGTAGTATGATCCTTCAGAAATCCTTTTAATATGCTGATTTGCTTCTCAAGACACATTTATGATTGTTATCAATGTTGCAATCAGTTTCGGAAACCATGAATTTGTTTTTTACTGAATTCTTCTGTATTGAAAGTGAAAAAGAACAGCATTTATTTGAATCAGAACTGCCATGACAAATGTCTCTGCTGTTACTTTTAATGCATCTTAAAGAAAAGCATTCATTTCTGCCCTGAAACTTGAGAATTTTGCGTGTGCAAGCATCTTTCGCTGTTCACTTCTCTTCCTCAGTTTCTAGCTCTGCTCTACATCTTTTGTTCTGTATTCTTTCTCTATTAGCAAGCGTCACCTTTTTGGCAATTTGGCAGCATGTTGTTCTCGCTCGGCAGCAGTCACATGAAACACGTTCTGTAGCCTTTCAACCTGACATGCATTGTTACGTCGGGTTCAAGCACGAGAACATTCAGCCTAGTTTCCAGCTCATCCTCGGGCTGCCATGGGAGCTCATTAAAAAAAGAGCTACGGCTGTGTCTTTACTCATTTCTCACTCAGGGCTATCTCGCCGTTTAACACCAGCAGATGTAAAATGCAAAGGTGTGTTTTTCTGGGCGATGACGCAGCTGGACGCCGAGACGCAAGGACGTGCCGAGGACGCACGGACCGCCAGCATCTGGCTGTCCTTCTTTCCTACCTTTCACCTTCTCCCACGGATGCTTATCCGGCCTCGGCTGTAAACAGGCTAACTGACCGAATGTGAAAATGTGTGGAGAGAGTCTGCAGCTGAAGTCACTGTCTCCATGGCGATGACCTTGCGCTGCTTTTAACGGCCTTAGAATGTAACCTTAGAGATATGAATTACAGATGGGAGGTAAAGATAGTGTCAGGCAATTGCTCTGGTCTATGTGTAATGGAGATATATCGGCGTGATTCAGATTCAGTCCGAGCTGAACTACTAGCACGGACGCTGTGGAAATCTCGACCGAGATCGTTTAAAACCTCATTACGGATGCGAGGCTCGGTGCGGAGGACCCAGGGACAGCAGAAAGCAAAGGGAATGCCTAATCAAGCCAAGAAACGGTAAACAAGAGTGAACCCCCTCGTGGGACTTTGTTTTATCCTCCCTCTCGTGACCCGGCCGCACCCTCTGACACTAAACAGAGCTGCATGCACAAACCAATAAGAGACGCAAATTGGAGGAAATGGGATCTGAAATGAGATTTTTAGATATCCATGCACAGTGATCATAACGGCACTATAGAGATTCATCAATCATGTAGAGCTGATCATATCTATAAATAATAAAAACTTATTTTTGTGGGCATACTGTATAGGTATTAATGTATTGTTGTAATTAAACACATTGTTCAAAATAATGCAAACACTTATTTATGTAGATAGGTGGTCACCAATAGCATATTCACAGAAAATAGCTCATTTCTGTATTGCAAACTATGTCTTGTGTTAAATTAAAATGACTTTTCGGTAAATTATGCTTCTAACTCAGACTAGCTTATCAGGGTTAGGCTTAGGGTAAGTTGTTACTTGTGTTGTCGTCTGTTTCACAACTGGCATTTATTACAATTTGTTCATCTTCGGAACACAAATTAATATATTTGATGCAATCCAAGAGCATTCTGGCCCTCAATACCTTTAGAAAAATGAACCATGGTTTTACTACAAATTAAACCGGAAACCATGGTTACTAACCACAAATGAACTATGGTTTTGCTGCACTAACCATAGTTTAACTATATGGCATTTGTGATAAAACTGTGGTTATGCAAATGTACAGCAAGTGTACTAAGAAATGTTTAAATAAAGTCATTTTTGTTGTCATTGCACACAATTCGTTTCTTTCTTGTAGCTTTGTAACATTAGGGTTGAACCATGTCACATGGACTATTTTACCATTGTTTTACTATCTTTCTGGGCCTTGAATGTGTCGGATACAGCTCTCGAATTTCATCAAAAACAGCTTAATGTCCCTGCCTCTAAACCTACCATCCGTTAATAAAACACAAGATAAACCGGCAGATACAATTACCGACATTATATATTAAAAAGGATTAATATTCCAGTTCTTCCAGTGGATCACGGCTAATGCCAGTCTCTCTTTCGTGAGCCCATCACAGACGTTTCAGAGATTCCGTGACAATAACAGAATTTTGAGTTAAGAGTCCGTGTAATATTGTGAGATCAGGTTGAGCAAAATCGTAGGGATCTGGAACGACACCAGGCGAGTAATTAATGACAACATTTTTGTTTTGGGTCCCTTAGCTTAGACACCATATTAAATTGAAGCAAGGTTTACAAAACGAGCTGCAAGAAGGTCCAAGATCACACCATTTTCACAACTCACAAGTTTTATGGAGGTCTTGTTGAATGTTTTTTTCTTTTGTAAATCATTTCCTCAGCTGAACGAGCAGTGCTTTGCTAACACTGAATGCATAGGCCTTTACCTCACAGCCTGGTCTTCACTCATGTCACATAAACAGATAAACAAGGCACTTTTCTGACTAACGTTTATTAACGTGATTCAAAACTGCGAATTTGAATCACGACAAACATACATAATCCAATGCAAAAGAATTACGTTTTTTAAAGTAATTGTGGCGTAAGTGAACACACTATCCAAAAAACAAACAAACGGGATGTCTATATAAAGTAGGGGGGACAAACAATGAGTGATAACATATGAAGATGTTCAAGCCAGGCGTTCCGTGAAGTGAGATTTATATACTGAAGATCATTTGATGCTGCTCTGAAACGCCGAGCTCATGCTGGGATAAATTAAAGCGACTTATTGCTTTCAGCATTGCTGTAATGCTCTGAACGACTCTGTCATGTACCAGCTTGCTAATAATTTGCCTTTCACATGCAATCATGTTTTCTTTCCGGCAGCGGTGCAGCACACAGAATGAGCGATGCCTCCAGTTAAAATCTCACTTTGCGTCCATCTAGTGGCCGCTTTCAGGAACTGCAGTGTTCTTGCAAGCATTTAAAAAAAAATGAAATATTGTAAATATTGAAAAATAATTTAGACCTTTATGTTGCACATTAAAACAAACAAAAATGTTGCCATTTTATAAGTAATTTGTTTCATAATGTTTAAATAAATGAAATAAATAATTGGTTCATCGACAGTGGCCTTTTAATTAGCAGTCACTTTTATAACGCAAATTACAGATGAAGAATATAAGTGTTTCAGTATATTATCGTCATTGAGTCGCTGAAGACCTCTGACCACTTCCTGTTCCCTGTTATCCCGCGGCTCTCACAGATAATGGTTTGCCAGGCTGGATGCTTGGAGATAATCTGTCACTCTTTCAAAAACACTGGAGGGTCACTGGAGCTGTGAGATAACAGCGTGTCATATTTTAGTAGATGCAGAAGTGTCTCTGAGCTCAAACCTCACAGTGCCTCATATTTAGAAAAATACTGTAAATAGCCTATATGGGCACTAGAACAACTCTTACTGTATAATACAGTTTCTAAATTGTGTGTTGATACTTTACAACTTTACAATACCATGGTGATCTATGAATCTGAGAGCATAGTGGGCTTTTAAATATGGATGAAAGACATTTTTAGCCCAGAGGAAAGTGTCCCTTGTGTAATGATGAAGGAATTGAGATTTAGGTTGACTAATGTCTAATCCCAGAGAGAGATATTACTCCAGTTCATTAGAGGGAAGCCCAAGTGAGGACTAGTGATAAAATATGATATATTAGTGCTGTCAAACGATTAATCACATGCAAGATTTTTGTTTTACATGATATGTCTGCCTATGTGTGTATATATAAATGCACACACATGCATGTATATATTTTAGAAAATAAATATATATGATAAAGATAATGCAAATAAATATATTTATGTAATATACTGTTTTTGTGAAAAAATATTTTTTAATGTAATATATAATAGTAGGCTATATACTTTATATATATTTCACTTTATATATACTTTATATATAATAGCACACTATTTTAGAAAATACCTTGTGTGTGTGTGTTATATTTATATATGTTCAATCAATGTTCAATACAGATTGTAGCAAAGCACTGAACATTATCAAATAGGAGAACAGAGTGAAGCTAATGTATAATGATGAGATTAAACTATTTATTTATCAAATGCAGAGACGGTCTCTGTAATCACTAGAAATTAGGTGCCCACAAGGTGACAGCAGCAAAAAACTGGTTTTAAGTGGGTTATTTCTATCTTTTGCGGTAGCGTGTCAGTTGGAAATTTCAGTTTACATTTCCAAACATGATTTTAGTCATTAATTGTAAAAATGCAGTGAGATTATTGTGTGATAGCAGCCAGTGCTCCTCACAGAGATCTGATCTGATCATCATCCAGTCTGTCTGGAGTCACAAACTGAGACAGACTCAATCCAGAAGAACTGTGCCAACGTCTCCAAGATGAAGAAAAACACCTGCCTGGAAAGCTACAGTACTGTTCAGTTTTAGACATTCGTGTAAAAATGCTGTAAAATGAGGATACTTTCAAAAATAATGCTAATAAATAGATTTAATTTATCAACTAACTTCTATTAACTAAATCAAATAAATATTTGGTGTTACAGCTTTTGGTTCTGAGGTACACCTGCCCAGAGTTTTTCAGGTAGGTGTTTTTCTTCATCTTGGAGACGTTGGCTCAGTTTGTTCTGTGTAAGTATAAAATGCTGATGTGCAGAAGTGTATGATGAATTTGGATGAATAGAACAGCGCCATCATGTGGTGGGTGTTATTATGACTTGTCTTTTCTTCTGTGCCCGTCTCGCTCCTTCCAATGATCGTGCACGAAGAAATGCGGTTAGTGAGGGTTTTGGGCGAGTCGCGGCGTAAAATGACTGTCAGACAAGGACGCGTCGACATCTGAGCGCGTACGAGGACAGATACGATGATGATGATGAAGACGACGAGGAGAGAGGACAGCCGGCGAGCGCAGCCTGCTTTACCGCAGTGGATGCGCATGTATTTCTACGGGATGCACGGAGTCACGCTGGACATCCTGCTGTCCTCCGCGCGCCGGTTCCTGGATGGCAACGACTTCAGACTGCTGGGCTTCTCCTCTCCATATCTGTGCGTCGTGCACTCTATTACGCATCTGCTTTTAGAAAAGATCTACCTGCAAAAAAGATGCTTCCAAGAGCGCCCGGTCGTCTTCCACCTCGTCTTCTACCCTTCTCTGTACATCTGCCTACAGATCTTAATAGAGAACCTGGTGACCTGCACCGAGAACATCAGAGCGGTTTCCGTCACGCAGCTCCTTGTGCATTACATCCTGGCTTTGTACTTCACAAATGTCTTTCATAAAGGCTTCCTGCGTCTGCAGTATCAGGAAAAGCGGGTGTTATTGAGGTCGTCCCGCCCGAACGGGTTACCCGGCGTCCTGCGCTTCGTGTTCTTCGGGATGCACGGCTTCCTGGACGAGGTGCTCTTCACTTCTGTGTTCAACTTGTTTGAGAAATCGGACCTGTTCTTGAGGGGGCACACGTCCCTGTGGTCCTTCCTCATGTACGGCAGCTGCAGCTTCGTGGTGGAGAAGCTCTACCTCCATCTGCACTTCAGGAGAGGATGGGGAACCTTGCAGCGGCTTCCCATCTACATCTGCTTCATCTACACATGGGAGTTCAGCTGGGGCTTCGCTCTGAGGCAGTATGACGCCTGTTCCTGGGACTATTCCCACTATCCTCTCAATTTCATGGGACTGGTGACGTTGCTATATCTTCCAGGATGGGTCTGCCTGAGTCTGTATCAAGACGTCTTGTCGAATGTTCTGCTGAGGGTTGTGCGCAATGATAGGAATGATGAGGAGATGCCAAATGCTGGCACCAATGGACGCCAGCTAACAAAAGGGAAGCCAGAGAAGGACAAACTGCATGTGGGGTTTACCTAATATATCCTCCTGGGACCAGCAGAAAGGCCTTTCAATGTTTGACGCTTGAGAAAGAATTAAGAAGATTTTTCAAAAGAGGAAGTCAGGGCTAGTTGTCACTCCAGGTTTAATTCTAATTTCTGTATCGAGATGTGCCGTAGAATAAAAAAAAGGAAAAAAACTAAATATATATATATATATATATATATATAGATACACACATATATTTATACTGTCCTTTAAAAACTAAAAGTGGGGCAAGTTGTCACACTGTATGGTGTAAGTTGTCAAAATGACAACCTGACTTCTGTTAGGATATCATATGTGGTGTAATAGCTATTTTGCTATATTTAAATACTAAAAGAATTATGAATCACAAAATAGCATGAAACCGTAAAAACGTAGTAATAAAAACGTAAGTAAATAGTAGTAATATTATCAATTATAAGGTATATTAGTAATTTTATAGTAGATCAAAATGCTACAATATTAGTGTTATATACTTGGCAAAAATATATAATTTATTTATAATTTCATTTAAAACTTTTATTAAGAAATAATTAATAAAAAATGTATATTATTATTAAAATGAATAATAACATTAATTCTCTAAAATTACAATGTTTAATACACATGTGACAGTTTGCCCTGATAAAACTGTGACAACTTTATAAAATATATATATATATAATATTAACTTATTTTTGCTCGGGGAGCAGAATTTAGAAATTCTAAATGCAACTTCAGTCTTTCAACATTTCTCTTTTAATTCAGTGTCACTCGCTGTTTCTTTGCACTTGTTTGTGAAAACTACTAACAATTTCTGAGTGAAAACTGTTTCAAAGACAATATAGATAATGTAAGAAGATCTGTGTTAGATGTTTTATGTGTGACAACTAGCCCCGTTCTCTCCGGCTTGATTTGAATGTATTTATTGTATGAGGTCACATGATGGCTTAGTAATAATTCACCTTACTGGCCAAAGAACCCCAAACATTTGGTATGACAGAAAAGCCCAGGATGTGCACAGCCTCACACGCTCTCAGAGGCATAAACATACGAAAATTGCTACCCATAAATTGCTGGTTCTCAGGGGGATCTTGTACCAGCGTTACACCCTCAGAGGAACGTTTCCTCAGAGAAACAAGGGTAGCTGCATTAGCAGCCTTAATGTGCTTTAAACCTAATGTGTTCAAGATAAACCTGCCACTGCACACACAGCAGGATTTCACAAAATTACTAACACAAATAACACTGCTGGGCTTTGATGGTTATTGAATATTGGTTTTACTGCATGATGGGATAGATGAGGAACGGTCTCCCCTCGTAACTGCATGCGTCAGGATTTTTTGCATGTGGAGACAGCAGCATTGGTCCTGATAATGAGCCGCTCTGCTTATACCGTAGCAAACTGATTGTGAGATAAACTGCGACTCTCTGCCGAGCGATTCGTTTAGCTTTAAATAGGACGAGAGCAACTGAGTGCCTTCATTAACACTTTCTAGGCAGCTGGACTTCTGTAATCGAAACATCCGTACGGAAACGAGTTCGGGCGTATCTCAGTGCATCAGAGTTAAAGAAAACAGATTTTACTCACGGCAGCTAAAGCTGAACAATGCTGTCTCGAAGTACTGAGACTTTCTCAAAGGTCCAACTTTATTAAAAATACGAGCACCGTGCACTGTGAATAACTACTGTGATCCCTCACAAAAGAGTGGTTGTTCTTGAACATATTTAGCTATATTCCTCGTCTTTGTGACAGATTTGTTTGAGAGAAACTGCCAAAGCTTAGAATAATGAATTCTTAAAGGGATAGTTCACCCAGATGTGTACTCGCCCATCGGGACATCCAAGATGTAGATGAGTTTGTTTCTTCATCCGATTCGGAGAAATGTAGCATTATAGGACTTGCTCTCTTGCTGTGCGGTGAATGCCGTCAGAAGGAGAGCTGATAAAAACTTCACAGTAATCCACACCACTCCAGTCTTCAGTTAACATCTTCTGAAGCGAAAAGATGCATGCATTTAAGAAAACCACAAACAGTCACTTCTGGCCAAAAATCCAATAATGGCCAAGTAGGTGCACAATAACACTTCCTCCAGTGAACAAAGTCTTCTTACATCATTGTTTTAGCTTGATCGGTGCAGATTTCTCTCCTGATTCAGTTGAGACGACTTCTTTTTTTCACTGGAGGAAGCAATATTATGGATGGAGGACTTGTCACACATCTTTTCACTTAACAAGATGTTAACGGATAGCCCGGAGTGGTGTGGATTATTGTTTTTATCAGCTGTTCTGACGGCACCCATTCACTTGCATTGGTATAAGCAAGAGTTGTAATGCTACATTTCTCCAACTCTGATGAAGAAACAAACTCATCTACATCTGGGACGGCCTGAGGGCGAGCACATTTCAAGCTAATCTTAATTTCTGTGTGAACTATTCTATACATCAGCCTCGAAAAACAAATCCAGCTTTCTATAATACATAAAACTCTTTTTCCTTCATGCATGTGGTCACTTGTTGATGTAAAGACTCTCGGCAGCTGCTCAAATGTACTGTTTTGTCCCTCTGACTCTGAGGAAGAACATTTTGTATAATTGAAGGAATGGGTTGGTGGTGATTTTTATCATTTTCCTGTGTGTTTATGTAATTAGTCCTACAGCGAGATCATTTTATGGATGTTAGTAAGTCTAGAATAATAGAAATCATTTGATGCACTTCTTTCATTTATTGCAGTTGACACTTGTAGCACATCTTTGTCTCTGTTCAGACTATGCACTAATTACACTGATCTGATCAAATTAAAGAGATCAAACGGGAAGTATTGCGTATTCTGGGGTGTATTTCAGTGTTGCCGTGGTGACTGGGCTCTCCAGGAGAGATTTGGCTGTTACTGAAGGGACCTGCATATTTTCCATATCTGACGTCAAGAAACAAAGCAGCCACGGTCTGGTTTACGTACACGTCCCGTGTGATTCCTGTCCTTTGAGACTCAGCAGACTAGAAGAGGTGCAGATCAGCTTTTAATGGCTCTGTACTCACAGAATGAAAATATCTTCTGATTTTGCTAATGTGTCCACTAACTTTCTAATTGTTTTTTCAACGTTCTATTCATTGTGAAAACGTTAAATTTAAATGTTGAATGTCATGAGACTTTTCAAATAGACATTTTAAGTGTTTTTAATCGACATTTTACACGACTCTAAATAATGAAAATGTTATTTCTAAACCATCACAAAATTCGTACAGTATATAATTTGTATCATTTTGGAAACATTATGAGAATTCTGGCTTTGGAATGTTTTCTAAACATTCTGAAAGTAGTAACATTTAAACAATGTTAGGCTTTTTAAAAGTTATGAAAACAATATTTCTGAACATTTAAAATTCCATTTTTAAAAGCAATATCATAATCATGCGTGTGTTATTCATATACCATATTAGATGTCATTTTGCAAACCTTCTGTTCTTTGTTTGACTAGTCTGAAACAAGAAGTACAAATATTTATAAAAAGAAATATTAAATAGGTGTTTTTATTATGAAAAGGTTTTTAATGTCAAAAATATATATATATATATATATTAAAAAAACATAATTTGTTCTGGGTTAAACGTTAAGGGAACATCCCATTGAATAGTTTTCATTTAATAAATAAGATGAAGATGTTAACTTTGAATGTTCTGAAACAAGCAGTACCATTTAAAACGAACATTTTGTGAATGTTATTAAAGACCAGATAACTTTGAATGAACATTCCACTGACATTCCTGGAAGAATGTTTGTTTGTAACATTGAGAGAACCTTCTCAGAACGTTCCCTAGTTGTGCAATTCGTAAAGAGAAGATTGCTCGTGTTGTATTTTAAGGGTGCATTGCAATGCGGACCATGCGATTGTTCCTAAAACAAAGAAAGCATGGCTGCTATTCAGGGTTGGTGTAAGGACATTTTCTTGCTACAAGTAAGGGATAAAGCATCAGCTGTAATCTGCTTTAGTGTTTAACAGGGCTTTACTGAATGCCCTCGCCGCCCTCTTTCAGCCCGAGCTTTAAGTACTCAGAAGAAAACATCTGCCGTTCATTAATGAGCAGTGCGCATGGGTCCGTCTCTTCCATTGTGAATCATTAGTAATCTGTTTAGAAATGAGTTTGTGTGCAGAATGCTATCTTTCAGGAAGTTTTTCTCAAAGGTGCCAAATGCAGAAAATGAGCTCTCAGCAACCAACCATAATATTTACACTTTAGATTTAAATATAGTCAAATGATATTGAAAACTCCACGCACACAGAGCGTTTTACTCTGTTTCACCACAGATCTGATAAGAGTATTCATGTTACTGATTTATCAATGGTTTGATTAATGACTAAAATAGAAGTCATACATAGTTTTAAAGTGTGAACCTCGCATAACTTGACTCATGGATAGGTTTTATTTCAAAAATGAAAGATATCTATAGATATAGATATTTTTTTGCATTGAGCAATATTCTTCCAGTTCTCATTTCTGTAATTTCAATAAACAAATACAATGGGGGGAAAGAATCTAAAATAATTCCACAATTTTTCAGTCATATACATCATGATAACATTGTAGCTAATTAAATGTTTTACATTTTATTTAAATCAACATAAAAGCAATACAACAGCTGCATTTGTCATCTGTGTTTTTGTTTATTGTGAACCAAAGAAAACAGTATTTTAAAAAAGTAACAAAATTACTAAAATGTAAATTAAAAATAAATAGAATAGAAATAAAAACTGATTCAATATATTAATACAAAATGGTGGTGCAAAGTAAAAATCTTGATTTATTTTCTAATAGACAAAATTCTAATTTAAGTGTTGGACCTTATATTATCCCTAATACTGATAAAACATATTAGGTCATATTAATGCTTATAGTAATTCTTGTATTGTATTATCAGGCCATATTAGGCCCTACTAATGTCATGCAGTACATTTGGCAAGAGATGCCCAGCATACTGATGTGATGAGAGTTTGTGGTTCACAGGCATGGAAAAGCTCTGGTCATTACTTCCAGGTCAGCGGCGGTTGGACGCCCCGTCTGGCTCCTGGCAGCACTGAGATGGAGGGAGCTGTCTGAGTCTGGAAGTAACTGCAGAGTTTTGCGGTGTAGGTGGCATTAGCAATGTAGAAGTTGATTGTGCTGCACGAAGAAGTCTGGATGAGAAAGAGAAAGTAAGAAAAGTAAGAAAGTACATCACATCAGATAAATCATGCATATGATACAACAAGTGGATGTCTGGGCAATTGATGAGTGGTTGTTAACGCATTACTATGCAGTTGCCACGGCAATGTTTGATGTTCAAACATCAAACAGACATTATAACTATTGCCTATTTTTAGATTTTTTAAAAACCTACTATAAACTCTAAGCTAATTCAAAATGTTTATACTATTAGTATAGAATTTTAAATAATTATTTTAATTTAAAAATGTGTAAAAAATCTGTAAAAAAAATTATTTTAATGTAATTTTAATTGTTTTCTTGTGACCAAAAATAAATCTAAAAATAAAAAAAAAACAATTAAGAATTTGTCACCTTTTAGATTGCAAGATATATATAGATAAATAAAACATTATTAATATCACATTAATATAAGAATTCCATTTATGTCTTAGACAGTACCACTAATGATCTAAATGCACTTTCTGAGGACAGTGTAATAGTTGTCTGATTTATGTTTCATTGCTTTGTCTCTGTAATCAGCGCTGGCCCCCCACAGACGGCTCCTGCAGCCCCCAGCGCTGTGCTCTCACTGATGGTGCTCAGCAGCTCCTGAAGAGGTGAGGACAAATGATAGTGTGATTTTACATCCTGAAACCAAATCCTTGTCATGCTCACAATAATGGGTCTGTAACTCCAGCTCTTGACCCGTGTGCTCTTCTCAGACACCTACAGAGACGTCACATCAGCTGAGCCCTCGAGGCTTGTGTTTTCAGCGTTTAGTGTTGCCTAGGTAGAAAATAAATAAGTAAACAGCATATCAAAATAATGTATGGAAGAACCATGTAAGGAAAGATGACTATGATAATGCAGTGAATTCAAAAATAACGAATATAAATTATTTTCTCTTTTTATTTAGAACTTGAGGGACATAAACTTCGCCAACTCATATATATATATATATATATATATTTGTGTGTATGTCAAATAATATTTAAATATTTTAGCTAGCTGCCAAGGCAACATTAATGTTTTATGTTTAGTTTAAGTTCATAAATAATAACAAAAATAAATAAATAAATTAAAACTGTAACTTAAAAGTATATGGATATATTTGAATCAATAATAATAATAAATACAAAAAAAAATAGTAAGGAATATAAAATGTTTCAAATATGTTTGAAAAATAAAATATTTGATAATATTTATTTTAATTATAACATTAAAAAAGTATTGCTGTCAAACGATATGGGGAAGAAATATTTAAAATGATTTAAAAAAAAAATAAATAATAATAATAATAATAATAATAATAATAATAATGAAAGATTTTATTTACATAATAGATGTGGGTGTCTATCAAAAAAAATCCTCATACTACCCAGTCTGCCTAGTTGTACCCAACGTTGTAGGCAACGAAAGTAGGCATCTCTTCTTACTTGTTTTTCTTCAATGTTTGTCTGGGCAAAAACACTTCTGCTTGAAAAAAAACTTTACATAAAGTTTAATGAATACTCTTGCAGAGGTCATCATGAGGTTGCAATGTCTAACAATTCATATTCACCATAAGAGGGCGCCACACCTGATATATATTTGGGTGCAAAATAAAGGAAATGTCACTTTCTAGACATGTTTTCTATTGCTCGTTTCAAAAGATTCAGCACAGAGGTATTTTTCGTAAGCATTTCTGACTAACATGCTGGTGTTGAATTTGATGGCGCTTTGGTGTAAGTTTACTTTTCCCTTTTGACAAATAATAAGGTTTCCAGCGCCACCCAGAGGACCTGAAGAGAATTACAACCTGGTGTGTCTTTGCTGCTATTGAGGAAATACATTTGCTTGCCGTACAGTGCTGACATCTTTAGGTCAATATTTAGCCAGCGCTGATACTGTCAGCTGTGCAGGATACGGTTCAGCTGCCAAATATTCCCGCCACACTGTGCTGATTTTTAGGATGTGACATCAGTATTTACACTGGCGCTGTGCACCGCACCCTGCTTTGCTTCAGCTCCTGAAATAAGATGTTAGACATCCTTACTGAGATGACAGCCAGGTCTGAATGACAGAATCACATTTCAGTATTCAGATGCTGCTCTGGAGCTCAGGAGACTTAAGACTCATTTAAGATGCTTCTACTTAAAGGTTCCCTCCATCATATCTTTATATGGAAGCCACATAAGAAAATAGTGATTGTAATTATAAGTTATTAATGAGATAAAGTCATAATTAAACATAAAAAGTAGAAATTGACACAAAATACTGATTATGACGTACTGTCATAATTATGAGATAAAGTCGTTATTATGACCCACAATTTTCAACTAATCAAAAAATTGACTTTTATCTCATTTTAGGAGGTTTTCTATGTTGTCAATTATTTTGACATAAGAAAGTTATAATCATGACAGTAAAGATTTTTTTATCATAAAACGATCAGAATGAACGAACATTAAAAATGTTACTGTATGTCATAATTTTGGCTTATATGTCATAATTACTTTTTTCTTGTCATTTTGACTTTTCATCTCATAATTACGACTGAATATATTATCACTTTGCCTTTACGTCTTCATTTAGGAAAATCATAATTATGACTATAATCGAATCATATAAAAGATTACATAATATTTAATCATTAAATATTAATTTTTTTATCTTATAATTTGACTTTGTGTCTATTTGACAAAGAAATCATAATTAGGTTAAACATGTTGACTTCATCATTTTAACTTTTTATCTCATATTAATGATTTTTATCTCTGTCAATTATCTGACAAATAATATATAAGATATCATAATTATGATAAACATGTCAACTTCATAATTTTGACTTTTATGTCATAATGACTTTTTATTTAAGAATTAAGTCTTTGATCTCATACTTATGATTTCTATGTCATATGACTCTGTTATCTATGTTATGACTTGGATAATTGATAATAACCCATATTTATGATTTACCAAAGCTTTGTGTGTGTGTGTGTGTGTGTGTGTGATTTATGTAAATGGGCTTATGGACTTCTCACTTGATTCTTTCTATGTTTTTCTTTCCGTGTTACTAATCTCTACCTTTCTCTCATTTATAATTTTTCTTTGTAATATAATCAGTTTTGTTGTGCGGGAATGCAGGGATTTCTCTTGATGTGTTACTTCCTCCTGACCTGTTTTCATAAACCAGCTGTGTGTGTGTGTGTCCTGAGGCCAGTGTTTTCAGTCAAACACACAGCTGCTCTCTGACTCACATGCATGTTCTCCTCTTGTCCGACAGTCTAGTATAACACAGCCTTACATCATCTGGGTCTTCACCTTCCGAAAAGGTCTCTTGTTTTTATTACTTTGTGTGTGTGTGTGTGTGTGTCTCTCTCTCTCTTTTATGAATTACAGTAGAAGCTCCAACCAGAGCAACACAACACGCATTACATAACTCGAGCAGATTCCCTCAGAGGTCCGCTGTGTGCTGCTTCCAGGAGCCATGCAGGAAAAAAACAAGCTGCTCCTCTATTGACCTTTTGAACCCTACAGGTCCGGTTGAATCTGAGAAGGCAGTGCTGAAGCTGTCTTGTTGCTCATCTCAGGACTGATGTGTGCTTTGGGCTCAGTGTCAACACAATATCCAGTTGTATAGTTATAGTTAATGACTCAGGGTTTGGCTAGTGCACTATGATTCATACTAAATAATACAACACTGAATATGCAATTCATATTTTGACATCGGTGTAAATTCTCAGTGCTCTTTTAAGCATATTTTGCAACCATGCCCTAATAGTAATGACTGTAATGTTTAATAGTGACAAAGACATCCACACCTCAAGCAAAAAAATCAATAATGAGATAATAAGTTTGAAAAAAAAAAGTAATAATTATGACCTACTACAGTATTTCACATAAGAAAGTTGAAATTGTCAAGTCATAACTTTTTATCTCACAATTGTTTCCTCATTATTTTGATTTTCATAGATGATACTTATCTCACAATTATTAATTTATGTAAATGTTGACTATTCCAATCATTTTAACTTGTCATAAATTAAAATTTTTATCCCTTACTATTTTAACAAAAACATCAGAATTATGACAAAATGTTAATTATGACATTAAACATTTTTATTTATTTTTTTTTACAAATAAAGATTTTTATCTGATAATTAAATTAATGTCATAATTATTAAATACATATTTATTTTCAACGAAAATGACAAAGTCAATTATATAGTATATATAAACCATAATTCATTTTGAATTTTATCTCATAATTATGACTTAATTTTCAGGTTATAGTAGTAATTATTACTGCTCACGAAAACAAATGGCCACTTTTAAAGCGGCATGAATACTGTCCA
The DNA here is from genome assembly GCA_032357445.1 of Enteromius radiatus. NCBI lineage: Eukaryota > Metazoa > Chordata > Actinopteri > Cypriniformes > Cyprinidae > Enteromius > Enteromius radiatus. Next base: position 1,161,625 of record JAUCMS010000079.1, read on the forward strand.
TCTGTGTGCTTGATGTGTGCATGCGGTGGGCGGAGCTAACAGCTGCTCTTCATAAACACCTGTGCTGCAGTAATTCAGAACAGCACATTCAGCTTTCTGTGGCCATGTCCCGCGGTCGTCAGCATAACAGTATAGAGCAAATATTATTCTGGCCCACCATCAGTCCTCAAAAAAACATGAGCATGCAAAGGTGAGAACTTCAAAACCCAAAAATAGCAAAGGGAAAAGTTGCACAGGAATCCTGAATTAAAGGATATGTGTGAAAGGTTAAGAGAGGACACTCATATGATTTCTAATAGTGATAAGGAGTTCTTATCATCCTCTGTGTGACTGTCTTAGGTGTGTTTATTCCCCCGCTTCAAATCAAAACAACACTCTCTGGATGTGTATTACTTGGGAGTTTTTTGTTGTTGTTTGTTTTATAGCAGATTTGTTTGGACACAGAATATGAGATTATGAGTAGATTATGCAGTGGTGCTGTCATCAATTAGACCTGCTGGTGTCACTGTAGTTTTCTTCTTCTTCTTTTGTAGGCCAAATGTCATAATTGTACCTTATGATTCTACATGCTCAGAAAAATTACTACAATGCTGCTGCTGCTGCTACTATAATAGATTGATAGATAACATATACAAAATCAGGTTTTAAAGATGACTATATTAATGATGAAAAAGGATAAAAGGCTGATTTTATGAATATGTGTTTTCATTCCTTTCTTTTGGCATGTTCGGTTTTGACTAATACTGACCCCCTCTCTCTCTCTCATCTGACTGGTTTTTCAGGTTTCTGTCTATTTACCTCACAGCTCAACCATGTTTGGGAGTGACTAACTTCAAGCCGGGACTGGAAATACTCATAAGAGTTGTCAGCAGCAAATATTTCACCGCATCAGCCCCTTACACACAAACATTCACAATCCACATAGCTGAAGATCCACATAGTTTCTGTATATTACTGAATTCACTCATCATACAGCCTGCTGACGACAACATATTACTTAAACTGAAAACACAGACTCATTGCATATGGCTTATTACCACGTCAGTTTGCATCATTATTGTTTGTTTTAAATGTTAAATATAATCCAAATCAGAAGACCTATCACCTCTTGTTGTATTCTGACATACTTAACGCACTGCTGATTACACCAATAAACAGGCCGACAGTATTAAAAGAGTCCAAGGGGCACAAATTGCTCAAGTGCTGTTTTTAATCAGAAACGACTGTTATTTTAATTGTTCATTTTGTTGTCATAGATGTCATATGCAAGCCTGCCTTAGTTACATTCCTCCTCCTTTGAGCTCAAAGCTTGACTTTATTGTTATGGTTGATTTCCTGTTATTTTATTTTTTCCGCCCTCATTTTTTTTTCTTGCTTCCAAGCTTATTTTTGTATTGCTAAAAATATTTGCAAAATTACTTACAATTAAAAAATCACCCACTTGACTCCACGTCATGACTCCGCCCACACTGAATTCCTTTGTGAATCTGCTTTTTTAAATCATTGATCATTAAATCATCATAGATATTCCTTGACTGCGATTTATAAGGCTACAGCTGTCTAACAACCAATTTTAAAAGCATTTAAAACACACTTTTATCGCATATGTAGACAAAACGCGACCTGTATCGATACTATAGCAAAGGCTAAGCTCCTAGCTCATGCTAACGTTGCCTGGTAACCTTCCCGGAGCGTCTAGTCACATAACTCATTCAATATGCATAAGCCACGCCCCTGCGACACTCTGATTCGCCAAACGCTAACGCTCGCTACTAAATCCCGCCCTGAGCCAATCAGCAACGGCTACTTATCCAACGCCACGGAGCGTCATTAATATTCATAAGTTACGTTTTCTCCGTAGTAGGATGTGTAAATTCGCCGCGTCTCACTGTCATGCGCAACGGCGGCACTGCCATGTTGGATCGAAAGCTCGGTGCACAGGAGTTCAGATGAAAGTTTAGAGTCTCAAGACGACATTGGATAAGCAAACGAGGATCGCGTTTTATTTGCGGGACACGAGACCTCTCTCAACCCACCCCCGGCCGAGACACACAGGTCTGATTATGAGAGCCTCCGGATCCGAGCTGCGGTGATCAGAGATCAATGAACACATATTTTCTGTTTAACGTTAACACTTCCTGATCACAAGTTCACACCACCGGATTGTCAAAAATGAGCGGTCCACCTTCAAACAGGAGGCCTACGAACAATGCTGGCTCCATTCTTCTCACCCAGCAAGAAAACGATGTGCTCTTCAACTATCTGGGCAAGAAATGCACCGTAAGTTCCCAAGCATTTGCTTGATTTCTTTGCCAGGTAGCGTTCAGTCGTGTTGTGTGATGTTATCGACTCGATGCGGTGTAACTGATGGTTCCACTGGAATGTAACACTTGGATAATCCATTAACAGGATACAGACATACACTGTATCCAGTCGACGAATCATCAAAGTTTAGCACGCGCGTCACTCTGACAATGTTTTTGGTGTTTCTCTATCAAGAATGCTTTCAAAGTTTCAGGTGAGCTTGTGTGAGAAGCGAAAATTATGACCTCCTTCCTAAAATATAATAACAGCTATACATTTGTAAGTTCCAGCCCACATAAATGAGTTGTGTGCCTTGGCATAATGGTAGGTGAACTCGATTGGGAGTTTTATTCATATTGTCACATGCCTGTCCTTCTCACAGCTTGATTTATTGGCCTGCGTTTATGACCAAAGACCTGACAGCACCTCGTAAAACTCTTCCTCTTCCTCTGACTGTGTCGGATTCCCGTAAAATATCTCTATATATTCCAAGACTACGCTAAGTGTGAGGTTTTCATAACTAAGATTCTTATGAGGAAACTGTGGTCATTGGCGTGTCTGTTTAAACTGTCAGGAATTTAACCAAATATTCAAGATTGCATTTTTACTACTTTAATTTTGTGAAAATAATGTTCCAATGATGTCAGCTTAACATTTGTGATATCAAACGATCAATTGCATCCTAAAAGTTTTTCTTTACATAATATATGTGTGTATGCTGTGTTTATTTATTATGTTTATATTAAAACACACACGTACAGTATATATTTTGAAAGTATTTACATGTA
>JAUCMS010000079.1:1164773-1184886 GCA_032357445.1 Enteromius radiatus
ATAATATATGTGTGTATTTTGAAAATATTTGCATGTGTATATACTTGTATTCATATAATTTATATCATATATATATATATATATATATATATATATATATATATATATAGGCCTAATAGATAATATAGAAGCACAACATATTTTTCTTAAATATATAGATGCTCGTGTGTGTATACATAATAAATATACACCATACACACATTATGTAAACAAAAACATATTTTAGATACGATTAATCATCAATAATTGTTTGAAAGCACTAGTGAAAATAAAACGCAGATAAATGGGGGAATAATGAAACCTGCATATTCTGACACATACACTTATTAAAATATATGAAAGTAAAATTATAACTTTTTATTCATTTAAATGTTTATAACAATAAATAAAAAGAAACCGGACACATAATGTATATAAAAGTATGCTATATTAGACCTTTGTCCTTTATTCATCATAAGTTGCACCTTATTATTATTATGCATTGATAGGTAGTCGCTACCGTTTGAGCTCATGTTTATTTAGCTCACCACAGACACGTTCTGTTATTGGTTTTTGTTTAATCATCAGTGTTATCAGATTTCCCCTGGGCTGTTGTTGTGTTACGCTCATACTAATTTAGACTGGTTTTATGGGAGTAATGTTCAGTCCAGGTGTAGTGCAGCGCCCCGGTCACCTGTTCGTTTGTAGGTGTCTTTCTGTTTCCTCATTCCTCCACGTTACCTGTTCTGTTCCTACACGAATGTTGTGTTCTTCAGGTAGCTTCCCTTTTCGCACAAGGGCACGCAAGCTTCCAAAGAGCCTCGTTCCTCTGTGCGAGACAGGAACCCAATTTGAGTCGCTGAACTTGTCGCCCAAAATTTATAGTTTCTCTTGCATGACACGAGTCCTCGAATGCCTCACATTCCTGGCAGCGTTGGATGGTGACGCTGCTTATCATATGTTTGCAATATCAAAGGCTTAGTCACTTTTAGTTTTGACACATTTAGTTTGAAAATTGAAACGACGTGTTGGGGCATGATTGAGGCGGGTGTGTTGTCCACATCTCTCTTGAGGATTCAGTTCAACTGCTGTGAATCACACAACCGTGCACTGTGAAAAAAATGTTTTCTAGGTTTACAAAAATATTTTAGCAGGTGTTATTGACAGAATTCTTTTGTAAAAAAAAAATACAGAAAAACTGTTATTTTTACAGTATGAAACTGTCGTTTACAAACAAGAAAATCTAAATGTAAACCAGTAAATTTAACAAAACACACTGCTAATAAAATCTGTTTTGTACCTTTAACATACAGAAAAGTGAAAGCCACGTGAAGAATCAAAGCTCATCACAAGTAGCTTCGCACAAGTGTGTGTGTGTGTGTGTATATACACTTTGTGTGTGTGTGTGTGTGTGTATAAAGTGTGTGTATGTATATACATATATACACAGAGTCATTAATGCAAACTCAAAACACCAGCATGGTAACACACACAACACCTAATTAAACATTCATTTAAACAACAGAAGATGTAACCTAAAGCCTGCATGTAGATAGCCGATAACTAAAACTATTAAAAACATGATTATTTAGGCAAAATACTTTCAAATGTGGAGTGTCATGCCTGCAGGGAATTCTGGGAAGGTACAGGAACTTACTGTTAACCTATTAACAGTTTTTTTTTTTTTTTTTTTTTTCTTTCAACCCGGTAGATTTTACAGTTAAAATGAGTTTGTTAGTATCCTGCCAGTGGGTTTGCTAGTTAGGGAGCTTTAGCTGCAGGATCGCTCGGTCAGCCCACCGTGAGGATGTGGTCCGGTGGCTCTCGGTAATATTTCTGCTGTTGCTGGCAGTATGTGGTTCAGAATGTGGGGGGTTGGAGAACCAGTCCATCCTCTCAGGTAGTTCCTGCCGGCCAAGTTTCTGTCATTTTTGGTTGTTTTAACTGTGAAGAAAGCTGCAAATCTCCTGAAAACCCTTACTTCACTGTTCAATGCGTGATAATAGTCAGGTCATAGATTCCTCAGCTTTGACCCTTAATATTGTCCTTGCCGTGGTCAGCTGTGTGAGTTTTCAGATGACCGGTGCTGATGCATAAAAGTGAGTGGCTGGCTGATGGATGAAATAATGACTTTACATGTTTGTAGAATAGTAAAATTCACCCCATGAAGTTGATTCGTAGTGCTAGCTACAAAGTAATAATTCGTTTTTGTTTTGTTTTTTGTTTTGTTTTTTTATCATTTTTATTTTTTTGTCATAATAAATGCGAAGATACCAAAAATAAGTATTTTTTTTATTAAAATTGTTTTTTTTTTTGATGCAAAAATAATTGAATCCCTTCCTAAAGTATAATGTCAGCTATATAAATATTTATTTATTATTGTTTATACACTACAATTCATTATTGATTAATTATTGCAGTACTAACACAAGTTTAAGCATTTCAGAGTTATAGTAAAATATAAAGCAACACAAATTTATGTGTGGGGAATTATGCAGTGATTTATAGAGTTGATGTAGTATTTATGTATAATTTATGTAGTTACATAGTTTTAAAATATTTAATAATTAATTAAATCTTATTTCATTATTTTTCATTTTATATTTCAAAAATGTTTCAAAAGTCTCAATTTGTTTAGAAACTCTTCTACTCACCAAAGCTGCATTTATTTGATCAAAAGTATAATAATAACTGTGATATTATATAAAAGTAATACAAATTAAATGAAGATTTTTTTTTCTGCTTTAATATATTATAAAATTTTTGTTGCAAATCTGAATTTTCGGCATAATTATTTCACTTTTTCCTTCAGAAATCATTTTAATATGCTGATTTGCTGCTCAAAATACTTTTTTTTTTTTATGTCTTAATATTTTTGTGCAAAGTGATAAATTATTTTCAAGATTCTTTAATGAAAAGATAGCTTAAAAGTACAGCATTTATTGGAAATATATTTAAAATGTCAATTGAACACCTCCCTGCTAAATAAAAGCAATTATTTTATTTAAAAAAATGGCTGCATTGGCATCAAAACAATGCCTCTTTTCTTTTGATGTGATCAGAGTGCATGCATGAGTACATGTACATTACGTCACCATTTCATCCAGAGGGTGATTTTCCGCTAGCTGCAGCTAATAATGAGCGATAAGCTGCGAGATAACATCGCATGCAGTCGGGTTCAGATGGATGCGCCTGACTTTGAGTAATGACTGAAATGAGCTGATAATAGACGACAGCTTCATTCAGCCAATCAGAGCGCAGGAGCCCCTCTCTGTGTGTGTGATCCTGCTCCTCTGGCTTTTATCCTGCTGTTAATGAAAGCTTTGAGTGTGTCTCTAACAGTTTGAGCGGGTTGTTCAGACGCATTCCTGACCGAGACCCTGGCAGGGCCGCCTGGCTTCGCTGGTCCGCTCTTTGCTTATGTAAATCATCTGGCCCGTCCGGAGAATGGATGCTGATCGGTAATTCCCAAAAGTGGCTGTTTGGCAAGGATGTCTTCGTGCATATTGCAGCTATTCACTTAAAACTGCTGCTCAGATGTTTGTGATTACGTCACGTGTCATGAACGCAGTTTTTAGGAGTAGCTTGACAGTCCTTTGTGGCTTCTTGCTCAATATTGACTGGCTCTTTTGTTCTGATTCCTCGCGGCTAATTCATCTCAGGTCAGACAGTTGATTTGTAAACTCAGCCATTTAATTAGATGCATGCGTTGCTTCATCAACAAAGGTGTTGTGTGAAGTAGGATTTTGACTGTTTAGTGTCTGTCAGGACCTTTTATTAAACATAAATTGCAAAAACGGGGGCATTTTGTGGGAGCTTATTACACACACAAAAATATTTTTTTGTGACTCATCTCACAATTTTGTTTTTCATAATAAAAAGTTTTGTTCTCAGTTCTTACAAATTGTGAGGGGTAAAAAAAATCATAAGAGAAAGCAATTACCCTGATTTTTTTTTTTTTTTTTTATTCGAAAAAAAATCACAATTCAATTTCTCACAATTGTGACTTTTTTTTTCCTCATTCAATTGATAAAAACTCAAAATTGCAAAATAAGTGAGTCAGAACAGTGAGTTGTTTTACTTATTTATTCCACAAACAAAAATTAAGTTAGTTAGTTACTAGTAACAACTTTTTGTGTAAGTTGTGAAATTTAAGTATCTTTAAAATCAGTATCTAAAATAAGTATTTAAAATAAGTATCTCTTATAATTTTTGGGTTGTTTTTTTTTTCTTTAATATCAGGCAATTCAGATGTTTTTTTTTTGCAAGATATAAAAAAAAAACATGATATAACGATAAAAAGTAAGAAAAAATTGCAACACTTTATTTAACAACTCTTTATTTCTTGCAATTCTGAGAATATCTCACAATTCTGCTTAATTTTCTGCTTTATATATATATATACATTTCAGAAAATCTCAACTTATTGATATTACATTTAAAGTTATATGATCTTTCATGCAGTGTGTCATGTAGCTGTATGTGAACATAAATTATCTGCAAAGTTGTGACGCAGAGAGTTCACGATTAATAAAGTTTTTGTCTATCCAAAAAAAAAAAAAAAAAGAGTCTGCTCAGATTCGCCTAAACGAGTCGTCAGCAATTTGAATCTTTTTCTGTTATGGCTACATGTCACAAAGTAACACATTTGCATAATGTCCGCCCACGTTCTGCGTCGCGAACAACTTGCCCCGCCCCCAAACAATTTCCACGTGGATTACATCATGTCAAGAAAATGCTGTATCCTGCGCCGTGAGAGTAAATTTGTTTAATATGCCCTTCCGAAAGATGAATCCACAAAGAATGAGTGATTAACATTCATTTTTTTCCAACAACACCTCAGCAGTACAAAGCAAAAAACTTACAAAAGCAAATTGCGAGCAATTTCCATGTAGTCTGTGCTAACTAGTTGACTTATTCTCTCTGAAAGCATCCCTGGTAATGTCAGAAAGACAGCGGTAGACCAATCATAAAGGACTGCGCCATCTGACCAATCACAGCAGTGAGAGCTCATGGGAAGGAGGGGTTTAGACAGACTGATGCTTCAAAGTGCTTCACACGAGTCGTTTACGAATCAAATTAAATCTATTTTTGGAGAAGTGTTTTTTGACCTTGCATACATGTGAACCTGTTTTAAGAGACTCGTAAAACAAAATTAGCAACCTTTTAAAATGGCATAATAGGGGCACTTTAAGAACTCATTAACATGTAGTGCAATATATCTTGTAGACATTTTAGTCCTTTTTGTTATTAGGGTTAGGGTTAGTTTCTAGACATGCTGGATTTAATCCTGTCATTCTGCGTAATATAAAAATGATGAATGATTGGCTGTGCTCTTCACTGAGAGGTTGGACTGTGGTGTTTCTCTTGATTAGTCTGAAAGCGTTGTGACCGGGAGCTTTGGAGGAGACTGTCAAAGCCCTGGGCAGCTCTCCAGGAGCGCCGTCGTCCTTGCTCACATCCATCATGAGGTCTTTGCTCTGTGAATGACACTGCACTTTGATAACGTCCTCTACAGAGTGACCAGTGTATGTCCAGAGCTGTTTTTATGGCGCATGCTCTAATAAACCAAATTTACCAGTGTTTGTTTTTGGAAATGCATTGTTACACTTTTAAATATCTCCATACCTGTGTGTTTTCATAGTAGGTTAAGGTGACCTAGATAAGCAGGTTTTAATTCTGCCGTGTCTGTCCTGTGTCTGCAGAGTTTGAGCTCAGCTGTGGTGCAGGTCTATGGAGCCGACAGGAACTCATCCTGGCTGAAGAAGTGCTGTGGGGTGGCCTGTCTGGTGAAAGACAACCCTCAGAGATCTTACTTTATCAGGGTGTTTGATATGAAAGTAAGTCAACAGACTCTCCATGTGGGTCAGATGCTTTTTTTTTTTTGGTACATCTCTGCACTTGGTGGTTTTCATTTGGAGTCAAACATATTGTTTAACAAAACAGCAAGAGTTTTTCTTAAAAATAATTTGTATCATGTATATATATATATTTTTTTTTTTACTTATATTGAAATATATTTTATTTTGTGTGTGTGTGTGTGTGTGTGTGAGAATTAATAATAATAATAATAATATTATTATTATTGTTTATATATTGTTTTTAGTTTTCAATATATTTTATAAATTTGAATGTATTGAATAAATGTAATATATTAATAAATTAATGTATTCTTGAAAAAGTATTTATTGCTTGAGTTCCTTTTGTTATTCAAATTGATAAATTTGTAAAAATTATAACGTAAATAAAATCTCTAGGCAAAATAGAAAATAATATTAATAACCTAAAATATATTTTGTGTGTGTATGTGTATATATATATATATATATATATATATATATATATATATATAATATTCACACGTGCAAAGATTTACTTTTTATTTCTAATTTGCTTTTATGAATAAATACATTTAAATTTAAAAGAGAAAATGTTAATATTACAGAATTTTTTTTTTTTTATAAAATTTGATGCATTCTATTAATAAATTAAACGCTATTTAAATACAATCTATATCCATATAAATAATTGAAAATCTCACACATGGAAGTCAAGTCTCTCTTAGTGTTGTGATTGTTTCTTTTTCTGCTTTGACAGGATGGAAGACAGTTGTTTGATCAAGAGCTCTACAGCAGCTTTTCAATAAACTGCTCCAAGCCATACTTTATCACATTTGCTGGTGATGTAAGTATTCACATCTTGTGCCCTTTGTGTTTCATGCTGTATCCTTGTACCTCCCCTCAGCAGTCCGTGAGGTATGTGCCATCATGGACCCAGACTGATAAAACTGCAGTTAAAACCAACCTAAACATGACATTAAATTAATTTGCTTTGTTCTTATAATGCATGATTCATCCATGCACTTCATCCAAAATGTTCTTCATAATCCTTCGTTAAAATGTAATGTAAACATTTTAACTCTTCTGAATCATCTGTGTTATGATTTATGACTTCTTGTCCATCTGTACTGTACATAAAGCATCTTTTATGTGTGTTTGTCCTCAGACATGCCAGATTGGTCTCAATTTTGCCAGCGAGGAGGAAGCCAGGCGGTTCAGGTCTGCCACCAATGAACTTCAGAACAGAAGAGGAAGGAGAACCGGTAAATTCAACCGCATACCAGCCTGTCTCTGTCCTTCACTTCACGACAGAGCTGTTTCTGTGTGTTCTGCTGGAAAAACATCATCTGGTTTTCTTCTGACATGATTCAGTCGTTCCCTCTTTATCTACGTCTGTCACGCTTTCTTTAAAATCGCGCTCTTCTAGTATTTTGTTCCTAACCGAGGCTCCTCAGACAGTTTCTTCAGTCTGTTTGTGCCACGTCTTGCTCTTTGATGTCTCTGGGTCTGATTGTGTAGGTCTGCTTCTGATTAACTCTGCTCTTTAACCACTTCCTTTCTTTGTTGTCGTCTGACTCCGCAACTTTTCCCGGGACAAGGAGAGGATTGTACATTTGAGTCTGTTCCCGTACATTTCCGGCTAATAATAAATGATCAATCTCTCCGATCTTTCCTGCATCACTAGATCTCACTCTCTCACTAATACACCTCACTATTTTATTACACCGTGGTGAATTTAGTAGTAATGGTTATCTTAATTTTGTCTTGCAGAAAAAAGACGTGACCCACCTAATGGTAGGTTGTTTACTAATGGAATTATATGAATGTTAATTAAAGCATGAGGCTTTACCAAATCTTCCAGATAAAGGCAGATAAACCAGTTTTTTTTACCAAACAAGACTATATTGGGTGTGTGACGGTGCTGTTTACACCCGGAAGTGGTTTATCAAGTGACTCTGTTGGTGATTTATGTGTACGTGACCTTGTGACCTTGTGACCTGACAACTGTTTGATGCCTGTGGATGAGCAACACAAATATTAGACCTGGATTTTCTCTAGTTAGTCAGAATTGACATCCGGCTCAGGTAACTAGTCTGTGTGTGGGGGGGTTTCTCATTGATGTTGAATTGTAGCGTGTCCTTATCACACCGAACTCAGGAGATTTGCGGCAGCTTATAGCTGGCTTTAATGGTTATGTAAAATCCAGCGGTGGTTTATAATTTGCTGGGATTAAAAAGAGGCGGGACTTTATTGCTGGCTGCAGAGAAAAGCAGGAGCCTGAGCCGTGGACATTCACATGCGTTCAGACATGATGTTCTGCACCACCTTCTTGTCTGCGCCGACTGATGAGATACTAGATGGGGCTTCAGATTTGGGAGGTTGCCTGGCTCCCCTGCAGTGCCTGGTTCTCCCGCAGGATGAGCTGTATGGGCCGTTCTCGCCCCCCGCGGCTAGCCTGCGACACAGCGAGCGCACCTGTGTGGTGATGGGTAAAATCCTCCTGAATGTGGGTTTAGGGGGTGGAGACATTAGCGGACGCTGTAGCCCGTCGTTTTTACTGTCGCCTGCTTACAGTGTCAAACGCAAGGACACAGGTAGGTTGAGACCTGTGAAGTTTCTCAGAAGACTTCTCTTTGGTTCTTTATTGGCCGGTTTAGACTTAGAATGCCTATTTTTGCATAAATTTGTGTTCAGTGCATATTAAACAAAATGAATGGTAATTTCAAAACTGCTTGATTATGTAAGCCTGTTTCTGCCTTGGTATTTAAAAAAAAAATTATTGCAGTTTTTTTTTTTTTTCTCATAATTTGCAGTATGAGATACTTAGAATAATTTCTGACCTTTTTCTTGAATTCTGAGTTTGTGTAATGACTTTTTGCTCTGAATTCTAAGTTTACATTTCACAATTCTCCCTTTATTTTTCATTTTAAGGTTAAATCTTGCAGTTGACAATTCTACAATTTCTACAAATTGAGTGATATCTTGTAATTCTGAGTTGTTGTGTTTTTATCTTGGAATTCTGGATTTTTTTCAGATTTTTGAGTTTATATCTTGTAATTGTTTGTATTTATTTTTTGTATTAATGCAGGGTTTTTTTTGTTGTTGTTTGTTTTTTTTTTTTACTTTTCCGTCATTCTTCATTTTTACCGCATCAATTAATGCATAATTTAACAAAGAATTTGGCTTTGACTGTTTCAGGACCATCGGGACCCTTAGGACCAACGCTTCCAATGGCAACGGTGGACATAAAGAACCCCGAAATCAACAACCAGCGTTATCAACCCAACACTCAAATGAACAACCTCAACATCCAGAGCAACTTCATAAGAAAAGACAAAGGCAAAGGCAAGAACAACAAGAAGAAGAAAATATCCAAAGCTGAAATCGGCACCCCGAGCAATTTCCGGTGCGTTCGCTTTTATGTTCTGACCAATATGACTGCATACACTTCCTTGCGCACTAAACTAAAACTGCTTTATCAGATCACAGTTCCTGTTAGATTCCTGGACGTTCACTTTGTGTGATGGAAAGTGTAATCGGATGGACACTTGTTTTTAATCTCATGTAATGTATCCCAGACGTGGATAATCTGGCCGCTCTGTTCCAGGAATCATGTTAAAGTCGGATGAGACTTCCTTAAACATGAACGTGTTTACTTGATTTTCCGTTTTCTCTTTATTTGCCTAATGCAGTTAGTTTCTGAGCTGTTCGGTTCATGTTTCTTTATTAAATTGTTTTTCCAGGCATGTTGGGCATGTCGGCTGGGATCCCAACACAGGCTTTGACGTGAGTATTCTTGCCTCTACATATTTACATTTAATTCATTTATTTATGTTTATGGGTCAGAAGTCAAGTCAGGATATGATAAGAGTCATCTCTTACACAATGTAATTGGAGGGGCTGTGTCTTTATAATCCAAAACAATCATTCTCCCAAAAATCAAGGGTCATATTTCACACGTTGTGTATTAGATTTGTGGCTCCAGTTTTTAATCTGAACTCCCCTGAATGAGAGATTACATAAAGGGGATTTATTGGGGGTTACGGTGCGATTGCGCCTGTAGACTGTCTGCAGGAGAAATTTTTCATTATCAGAGGAAAGACTTATTAAGCCACATTCATCTGTTTCCGCGGTTTAAGAATATTCGGAAACATTGTGGCCACAAAGTCTTAAATGTTATGTTTTAAAGATGTCCGACAAGCACTCATTGTCAAACTGAGGGACATTTATTTAGCACAAGATGTGATTTTAAAGCTTGTTCAAAATGAAGACAAGAGGTATTTGGTTATTTCTGGTCAATAGGAGTATTCAGTTAACTGAAAACGTCTGACTTTTGTATGTCCATAGTTAATTTAGTGAGCTACTAAAGCATGTCAAATGAGCAATACTGTGACACAAGACCATCAAGTTCATTCTAATTCAGATTCTGTCCTCGTTTGTTGACACTTGTTTGTCTTTTCTCAGTTGAATAATCTGGACCCGGAGCTCAAGAACCTGTTTGACATGTGCGGCATTTCTGAGGCCCAGCTCAAAGACAAAGAGACGTCTAAAGACATCTACGAATTCATTGAGAAGAGAGGAGGAGTAGAGGCTGTCAAAAATGAACTACGAAGACAAGGTGAGTCCAAGAGTTTGCGTACAATTCTCAGGTGTTTGAAAACTGTTATCAGAACTTTTAAACTGTTATCTAAGCAAGCCATATCTTATGGTGTAATATAATACAGTAATGTTCACATAATTTGTCCTTCAGGACCCCCGAGGTATTGTGGTAGGTTACTTTCCTATTTTGCATGCGTCTGCAGTGATGGGGAAAAAAAAAAAGAACAATTGGTTTTGTGCTTCGAAAATAGGCAAAGCAGTGGCCCGATCAAAGGCCTTGCATCCTTTACTAAACATCTGCTGTGGGTTGATGTGTGTGTGTGTGTGTATCTTTAAGATCATATTTGTAGCACTTCAAGTCGAGGCCTTAAAACACACCAAAACTAGCTTCCTTTAACTGTTTGTTAAAAAAAACAATTAGGCCACTTTAATGCAGTCTTGAAGCTCAACCTCAAGATCAACACTCCAGCTCTGGTCAGATGTTTGAAGGACATCTCTTCTGTTTTACTCGCCGCTCACAGCTCAGATTTCCTTGATCCGACTTATTCTTCGGAGTCAGTATTTGTATTAGCACTGGTTTGCTGGAATAAGTTGAGCTGTGAGCAGCAGCCAGAACCAACACAATGAAGCTGCTTCCTCTTCTGACGAATTCAAGAACCCTGGAGGAAAAATTCTATTTTTAAGTTGGCTTTGACTTTACTGTGTAAGGCAAAGATATTGGATGTTAATAATGTGTTCAAATACACATCGTTTTGGTGGGCAATGACGAAAATATAATATCACTATAACACAAAAGTTTTAAAGTTAATCTCTTTTTATTAAGAAATGAATTGTTTTTGAGCAAGGATGACAGTGAAGTAATTTATGTTGTTACAAAATGTTTATATTTCAAAGAAATGCTGTTATACACGATAGTTTCCACAAAAGAGGAAACCATTTCAACATTACACTAATAATAAAAGCATTTCTTGAAGCAAATCTCCATATTAGAAGGATATTCTGAGGGCTTATGTGAAGAAATAAACCACAGCAGTAAATTACATTTTAAAATATATTCTAATATTAGGAATATAGTTATTTAAATTGGTACAGCAAATTGGGCTGACCACCACGCATTGCCTTCAAACCTGTGGGAAACACTGACTTTGAATATTATGAAATATTTAATATCGCTTAAAATATAACAGGAAAATGTTTTTCTGTAAGGTGATTTATTTTCAAATCTCTTTTCGAGCTGATAAACAAATGCTAAAAAAAAAAAAATTATGAATGATCCTGAGACACTTTTTCACTTTAAAAACTTTCAAAATGGTTTAAATTTGAAATGAATCCGTTAGTTCCGATTCGGAATCCTGTGATTCTGAACTGCTGTGTTGCTTAGTAACCGTAAACAACATAAACAACAGCTCTGTCTTTCTCCATCCTCCTCTTGACATTTTTACATGTATCCATTTATTAGGTATGTATACCGTAACGCATTCGATCATCTTCCCACAGCACCTCCACCTCCACCACCATCCAGAGGAGGACCTCCTCCTCCACCTCCCCACAACTCCGCTCCTCCTCCTCCACCCCCCTCCAGAGGCCGAGGAGCACCACCTCCCCCGCCTCCGTTGAGAGTGCCCGTCACTACTCCTCCTCCACCTCCTCCCTCCAGACCAGGTATGGGCGCACCTCCACCTCCCCCCCCTAGCAGAGGGCCCGGGGCGGCTCCTCCACCTCCTCCCCCCCAGCCTGCCTCTGTGGCTCCTCCACCACCTCCTCCTCCTCCTCCTTCAATGGGCGGCGCACCACCTCCACCTCCCCCGCCTCCTCCAGGACCCCCTCCTCCCGCACCTCCTCCTCTACCGGAAGGGGATTCAGGAGAAGCGCCGGGTGGTAAATCTGCACTCCTGAGCCAAATTCGAGAAGGGGCACAGTTGAAGAAAGTGGAGCAAAACAACAAGCCGCCTGTGTCCGGAGGCGGCCGTGATGCACTCTTAGACCAAATACGACAGGGCATTCAGCTTAAAACTGTGAGTACAGAGTGCTTATTTTTACACCAATCAGAAATTACAGGAAATGTTTACAAAATATTTGGGAGAGGAAATTTTAGGAAATAGTCCGTATTCATCATCACGATGAATATTAATGCATAAAACAAACAGTTTCTGCCACGTTTGTCCACTTTGATTCCCGTTTTCGTCGATCACGAGAACTATATGACATGCAGGTGAATAAAGCCATTCTGATCATGTGACATTTTCAGGTACCGGACGCTCCAGAATCTGCTCCGCCCACTCCTGCCCCCTCCTCTGGGATCGTGGGGGCGCTGATGGAGGTCATGCAGATGAGGAGCAAAGCGATCCACTCTTCAGGTATGTGCCGCCTGAGCTTTATGACAATTACAGTCATTTAGGATTGTGTTCGACGTCTCGCTTGATTAAAAAGCAGAAAACTTAGCCTTCAATCCGTGGTTTTGTAGATGATGATGATGATGACGACGACGTAGAAGACTTTGAGGATGAAGATGAGTGGGATGACTGATGACCAGGGCTGCCCAAAAGAATTAAGACACTACATTGCTCTTGACATTCTCAATCTTACAAAATTGTAATGTAAATGGACGACCAATTTGCTGTACATTTTTGTTGCCTTTTCGCTTTTTTGTATTAATCTGTGCAATACCTCATTTAATCTGTAAAGGTTTGTCATGCATCTCCTGTAAAGGTTTTATTACCCTCTCCTGGATTCACGTGCAATTTTACATCAAGTTTTCTTGATTTGTAGAGTTGAATGTTTTTGGGTCTTTTGGTTTTTTTTTTTCATCATTCTTTAAATGAAAATCGACTCTAAGGAACAAGATGAGCGAGTCTTAAAATACTAAGATGGTCACTCAAAGCAAGAACACTATTTTCATACTTTTCTCTTACCTTATTCAGAATATAGTTTAGCGCTGTTATTTTCTTAAAAACCATACTTAGCTCCATTGCTAATGTGCCCCAAGTTTGAGGCGGTTTCTATTTTTGCACAAATCAGAGAAGAAGAAAAAAAAAGTGGGGAAACGGCACAATACAGCGGTTATGTTTACACATTGTGTGCTATAGCTACTATGTCAAGACTCTACTTAACATTAGATGTGAGAACACTACAGTTATTAGAAATAACCTATTTGCGTATGCTAGTTTGCATTTTACTGGCATTACACAGAATTTCACAGGCACTTTTTTTTTCTCTTGTTGGTCAGATATGGTTTGTGACTAAATTTTAACGTTCGTGTGTGCCATTGAAAAATAAAAAAAAATCCTGAAATGGACGTTTCGTACATTCTCAATTTTCCTGATAACGCACTGTGATGCTGTACTAATTCAAGAAGAGAGGCAGTGGGCCGGATCGTATACTTTCACTGTTTTTAACAAGGTTATAGAGCAAATCATATGTTTTCATCCTTTGTTCAACCAGGGTTGCTTTGCATTGAGACTTGAAACCTTTGAAATGAGGTTGAAAAAATGATTAAAATTGTACACTCAAATAAATGTTAATATTTACAGAACCTTTCTGCGTTTGGTGGTTTTATTTGTTTTAGTCCGATTTCTCCAAGCAGATGACTCATTCATTTCCTTAAGATTTAATTACCCCTTCCACAAATTAAGGCTTTAATTCAGAGCAGAAATGCTTAATTTCATCAAGTCTTGGTATAAAATGTTGCATGTACTGCAAAAATAACTTTTCTCTCGTCTTGTTTTCTGAGAAATGTAACAGAGTTAAGTGATTTTATGCTTAAAACAAGAACAAATATCTGTCAACGTGGTAAAAAAAAGAGGAAAAAGTACTCTCTTCCTGTTTGAAAAGGTCATTTCTGGCTCCACTGGTTATACTAATTCTTTTTTTTTTTCATTCGATTGTCTTCAGCAAAGGAAACTTAAGGAATAAATAAAATGCAACTGGTGTAAAAATGTTTTTAAAAAGTCTTTTACCTTCACACGACCTGAAGGAAATGAACTATTATCATGGATCATAACACAGTGAATGCTGGATGATTGTTTTTGAAGCCCGCAGGCTGATATGGTATTACTGTGGTTTAGCCGAGCAGCTGATTGCATCTGACATTTTGTTTTGTGCTCTAAAGTTATTTGGCAGACATTTAAGCATGCAAATCAATTGAATGTGTTCTCTTTCATATGTAATGATATCGTTTCAGGATGATCTGGATCAGTGCCATGTCTTTTAGCATGTGCAAATGTCAATTCAGGTAAGTGAAAGGCATAACGCTGAATTGGAACGAGATGGTTTAAGGAAGTGTTTAAGTTCCATTTCTGCACTTCCTTTCATAACCTGTTTAACAACTTAAATTTTTGTGTCATCAGAAGTTTTATCCATGCTTTAAACATCTATTGCATGCTTTAATATACATGGAAATAATGTTAGAAGTTGATTGATTTGTTCATATAATCATCATCTCTGGAAAAGTATTTGCCTTTCAGAGCACAACCCTCGCTGCTGTTCCTGCCGCCGCTGCTGCTAAAAACATTTCTCTGTTCACGGTGAACAGCTGCAGAGTGGATTTAGTCTCAGGGAACTTTTCCAAAGTATACAAATATACAGCGTCCGGATTAAGAGACTGATATTCATACAACTAATACTCTCTCATTCCAGCAAAGTCATTTTAGCCCTACTTTTGCTTGCACTGTAGGAAGCTAATCTTCTAACCTTTGCAAAGCAGTGTTACACATACCGTATGGCAGAAATAATGGAGCGCTCCGATTATTGAATTAATGACATTTAATAATTTTGAATCAAGTCAAATATTTACATTTTATACAGACATGAAGTAGTGTTAAAAATCCTTATCAAGTAGCTCTTTCGTTTAAAAACACGAAAGTGCATTCACAACAACAACAGAAGCTACCACTATTAATAATAGTAATAAACAATAAAAAAAATAACACTGTGCAAAAATCCAGGTCATTCCCAAAACAGGTCCTGTTGTGATCGAGTGGACGTTTACAGAATGAGACTGTTGCACCAGTGTCTCGGGAACATTTAATGCAAACTCACCAAACACCTGCATTAACCAGAACTGTTCTGAAGGAAGCACACAGTATCTGTGTCTGCAGATGATGATGAGGATCTGGAGAGCCTGGTTAGCGAAGATACTTGGGAACCTCCACCTGCCAAGAATGAAAAGGTCAATTATTATTTATTTTTTTTCTCCAGGTGTTACCAAATTTATTCTGTTATCAAGTAGAATACCGTGACCTTATTACATATTAATAAAAAATTTTTGTGATCAAACATACAATCAAGACAAGAATTTGGTTTCGTGTTTTGTTTTTTTTTTTGTTTACCTCAACTGAAGTCCAATTTAGTCAAACTGTTTTCCATTTTCCACAGCACTTAGAAGGCATCTGCCTTATCGAGACATGCAAAATGGTCTCTATTTATAGCAACATTAAGTGTGAGGAATTTGTGGGGTCAGGATGCCTCGTCTGAGGGTAATGCTGAATTTTCCACTGCCACGATAAACTCTGGATGAGTTTTTTTTTTTTTTTTTTTTTTTTTTAATTTAGTGCATTGCCCCACATTTATTCTTTTATCATAGTGACCACATTTTTTTTGAAGAATGCATCTGTTATAGGTCGGATTGTGACACGTTGCGTGTTACCTACAGGTGTGGCAACAATGGGAGTTATTTCTGCTTAAAAAGAGGACAGTCTTTTGTATACTGCACAATTCTCCAATAACAAGATGCTTTTTACTAAATGGCACATGGTTTTGCTTTCACTTTTTTTCACATCCATCCAAGATATAAGACAATGTTATTTATCAACTTTGTCTTCCGCCTAAATACTATAATAATAATAAAAAAAAGTATTATTTTCTCTAATATGCATAGGCTTAGCAACGTGCTAAACCCTTCAAATCAATCATGATTCTCTTGCGTGGATTGTGTAGGTCAGGGGAGTCCAAACCTGTTCCCGAAGGACCTAATGAGCTAATCAAAGTCACAAGAAATTTCCAAGCAAGTTTGTTGAAATGGATGGAGTCTCACCAATCTGCCATTTTAGGTCTGTTTCAGGTGGGAAGATGACTAAGGCGGCAGTATGCAGCAAGAAAGCTCACTAGGTTTCGGAACTGAGCTTATTGGCCTTTACCAAGGGTTTCCAACCTTGCTCCTGGAGAGCTACCATCCTGCAGGTCTCAGCTCCAACCTCAGTCAAACACACCTGAACTAGATAGTCAAGTGTTCAGAGTTACTTAATGATTACAGGCAGGAGTGTTGGAGCAGAAATGGAGCGACTCTCCACGAGCAGGGTTGGAGATCCATGGTCTTTGACACTTACCCTTTTGAGATTTCTCATGCTACTGCCTCTGATGGCAGCCATGAGTTCATCGTGAGCGCAGCGCTGAGGTGTGGACGGTCTGGAGTTCTCTCTGTCACCGATGGGTCTCAAAGCGTTCTTCAGTTCCTTTAATATGCTGTCAGTCTCTGTTTGCTTTGCAGCCCCTTTTTTGCCCTTTTTGGTTTTGGATTTGGTGGAGCTATGCTGCGGTTTCTTGGAAGTCCCCTCATGCAGTTTGATGACTTCTGCTATCATTCTGGTGGGAGCCTTCTTCTCGAGGGCCTTGGGTGGTGGAGGTGGTGGAGGAGGAGGAGGAGGTGGTGGTGGAGGTGGAGGTGGAGGAGCAGGAGGAGCGTTCTTCTTTGCCATGTCAACATGTGGTAACTTTGGAGATGACCATGGTGAACTCCGAGGGGAGCTGTAAGGAGAAGAGGTGGTGGTGCTCTTCTGAAGGGCGACCGTTCTTGGGTTTGTTGGTGTTGCTGCTCCTCCTTGCTGCTGGCGAAGCTCCTGCATTCTCTTCTGTCTCTGGAGGTCTTGGTTGCGGGTAAGAATGGTTGTCATGCTTATACGAGGGCCTGGAAGGTCGAACTGGTAACCCAACTTTATCAGCGTTTTATTCTCCCTCAGTAACTTCACAATCTCCATTTCCACCTGACCTCCACAAATGTGCCTCTGATTATGAAATCGCATTTCTGTAAGGGTACTGTTTCGGGTGAGGGCTTGCACCAGTGCCAGGATACCCTTCCCTGTGATAAAGTTGGACTCGATGTTAAGATTTGTGATATTGCTGTTTTCTTTCAGCATCTTGGCAATAGCAATAGCCACCTGGTCATCTGCATGTGTGTTGGCCAGGAAAAGGAAACGTACGTGTGTGTTAGAACACAAGGCTTCAGCAAATCGGATAAGAGTGCCTTGGGAGATGTTTTCAATGTTGTTGAGGTTGACCTCAGTGGTATCTGGGTCATTGTTGAGGATCTTTTCCAGAACATCATCCACCACAGTAGGGTTTCCTGACATGTGACTGGGCTCCTGAGCTTGAACTTTCGGTTCACTCATCAGTGGAGAGTCTCGTCTTGCAGTCTCTGTCTGTCTCTGATTGGACTGACCATTGGAAGACCAACAGTGCTGAGGATGAGTGCTGCAATCCAGCATCTGTGCCATATTAGGACTGTTCTCTTCTTCGTTTTCTTCCTCCTCCTCCTCTTCTTCTTCCACATCCTCCTCTTCTGTTACCGGCTCCTCCGTTTCACTTTCATCCTCTTGTTCTTCTTCAACTTCACAATATTTTTGTGTCTCTTTCTCAAGCTCTTCATTCCCATCTTTTTCATCCCCAGATTCTTCAGGGTCACTCTCAGTCATGCATTCCTCCTCTTCCCTGCTGTCTTCATCTTTCTGGAATTGATAAAGTCATTGTTAAAACAACTTTATTCCAACTGGTCATCTTTCATTATTGGTTTTGACTTCGCATTTGAAAAGACCCATGTGTTTCTCCGCCTTCGAATTATTCCTTTACTCAAGATTACATTATTAACAAGATTAACATTACTTTTTTGCCAAAGTTTACCAAATGGTAACTTTTATTATAGTGTTTGGGGGTTGTTGATCACTGACCTGTCTGGGACTCGTGGATCCAGTCCTCTCATCCTCAAGCAGTTTTCGCGTCTCGTTTTCCCAGTATTTCATCAGAGCTTCCCTGCTGAATGTTCCAGTGGGAGTCTTAGCTGTCTGATCTCTCTGTCGCAGTCCGATGGGAAGATTGTCGTCTGGATCAATATCAGCCAACTCCTTCTCTAGCTCCTGGAGCTCCTCTGCAGTCAGCGAGGCCAACAGCTCATCTTCATCCAAATCCTCGTACTTACTCAGCTCCCGCCGGTAGCCGAATGTACTCATGGCCTCTCTGTAGTCTTCTCAGAGTCTTAAAGTCTTGGTTTTGTCTCAGTATTTGTGCTTCAGATAGACATCTGGGATCTTCCGAGTGGTGTAAGCGAGAGTGAGTGCTCATCTACTGTGGTGGGCAGCAGGAGGGGTCTTAAGAGCAGGATCAGAGAGTCGTGGTACAAAGCCCCAGCCCATGATGCCGTTGCTTTTTTGGGAGGCAGGAGTCAATCAGACAGAACTGCAAAAGGCATGTGAGCTCACAGCATGGCCAGAGCGAGGCCTGTCAGTGAATGCTGACTGCATTGTTCATGTCCAAAATAAGCAGACAGACTCTGATGGGATGGTAACGTCCTTATAATAGCAAGTCTTTTTTGCCAGCAAGTTGGTATATACTCCTGTTTTGAAGCACTTAAATGAGAAAAAACCTATTCGAGATGTCTGTGTATGTGTTTACTGCTGTTATATTGGTGCATTAAATGAAATGCTGCTTTTTATCGCCACTCGATTTTCCCAAATTGTTAAATTAAAGGTACAATTTAGTGTTGCTAATATTAATTGTATCCTCAATTCATTTTGTATGTTAAAAATTGGTCAAGCCAGGATACTCTTAGCTGCTTTTAGTGTTTTCATATGTGCCAAAAATACCACATAGAGCTAAAGTAACACGTCACAGGCTAATAGTGAGGGGCAGATTATCCCAAGAACTGTTATCAGCCTGGCATGAACCATTGTGAGGATTTTAAAAATCCTCTTCTCTCGCAGCCTTTTACTGCTTTCGTCTCGCTTTTGATGTCATCGTCAGGATTAAAATTTGCTTTATTATCGTATTTATTCGAAGCATACGTCATACCATCAAATCCTCAGCTTGCCTAAAATGTAGTGAATCTAAGAGAGGCTAAAGGTTAATATGTTGTGTATATGAACTGATTTTGAAGTCCATAAGCCGTCAGGTCAGGTCCATGTGTGTGTAATAGTCAGATTTGGGCTAAAGATAAACTCTTTGTTGTCTCACAGGATCCAAACAACCGCGTAAGGCTAGGATCCGTGTTTATGACAGGAACACAATGTCCGCTGCGTCTCTGGAGCCACCGACTAGCGTTGACAGTGCAGGAATGCTGTTACTCTGATAACAAGTATCTCTAGCAACAACAGCTTCAGCAAATCCTCATTGTTTTTGGACTAGAGCGAGGAGCAAGTTTGAAATTTATTTCAAATTGTTACGATTTGAAAAGTACTGCAGTCCTTTATCATGTGATGAATATACGCAAGTCATATTGTTACCAGAGTAAATCATGTATATGTTCAGACTAGGAAAAGTCTATCAGGATCATGTTTAGGTCAAGTTTCACTCTAAAATCAAAAAGGTGCATATGCATTATATATATTTATTTGATTTCTTTTCATTTAAAGGTGACATAGAATGCATTGAGAGAATATTTTAAATTGTTGTCTGATATGTACATAGAAGGTATGTAGCTTAGGTAAGGGGAA
>JAUCMS010000079.1:1184986-1196250 GCA_032357445.1 Enteromius radiatus
GACTCACAGTATGTTATGTCCATGTACTCAACTCTTATTATTCAACCATGCCAAGCTCAATTCAGTTTTCCGTTCTATGGCACCTTTAAAGTTAAAAACATCTTACTGATGGAATTGTTGCTTACAAACACACAGCTTTTCACCTCACAAGACATTATCTGATGGACTGGAGTGGTGTGGATTATTGTGATGTTTTTATCGGCTGTTAGGACTCTCATTCTGACGGCACCCATTCGCTGCAGAGCATCCACTTCTCCAAAACTGATAAAGAAACAAACTCATCTTGGATGGCCTGAGGGGAGGACACTTTAAATACATTGTTATAATTCATTCTAACATTTCAGTCAGCTTACAATATCATTAAAGATGCCGGGTCTCATGAGGTTGATCATTCTGGCAGTCTGATAGACATCCACACAGTTCTCCTCGTCCAGCTGGTTAACCAGGGTGGTCAGTGAACAGAGCAGAGCAGCACTCGTCCCTCCAGACCTGCACAGACACAGTGAGGAATCACACACTCCTCTACAGCAGTCACTCATAGATCAGTGCTGTGAGACTCTACCCATCGTGGATGATGACGGGTCCCTCTCGACGCGAGCTCTCCTCTCTGATCATGTTGACGAGCTCAAATGAGTTGCTGATGGGACTGTCAGGGTTCGGCCAGCGAGGGCTCTGGTACTGCCGGACCTCCAGCACATAGTCGTCCTGTCAAATACAGCCACATTTCTGTTGCTCCACACATTTATATGCTTCAGTCTGAACTGCAATGTCCAATACAACTTTAAATGTGAAAATCAGCCTTTTTGGTGTGAATGTCACAAAAATCAACAAAAATATATACTTTGCATTAAAACTGTAAAGCGTATCTACGCTTTCTTTTATTATTATTTTACATGTTAATTTTAAATTTTATATTGCAATGCACATTTTAAATTACATTACATATTACCAAACAATAACACTAATTATGATGAATTTATAATATTATAAAGAATTGTTTAATAATTATTATAAATAATATTATAGATTAATATTTTACAATATTATAAATAAGTTTTTCTTTTGATATTGTAATATAGTCAAATTAAAGTAATTAAACATTTCTATTTAAAATAAAGCCAGTGCATAAACTACTACTACTACTATTGATTTATTTAGTAAGTTTTTACTGATTGTTTTACATTTGCATATCAAATTACATTATAAAAAGTATAATAATTAAAT
This sequence comes from Enteromius radiatus, assembly GCA_032357445.1. NCBI lineage: Eukaryota > Metazoa > Chordata > Actinopteri > Cypriniformes > Cyprinidae > Enteromius > Enteromius radiatus. The sequence continues at coordinate 1,186,211 of JAUCMS010000079.1, forward strand.
ATACTTGTATAATATTCTGAATTAAAAATTTTGAACAGCTAGAAATACTGAGTTCTGGCTACATACTGTAAGTGAAATAAGTTGTATTCACCTTCAGGGCCTCCAAAATGAAGTCCTGTACCACGAGTGACTCCTCATTGGACAGGCACAGTTTGTCCTCACCTCTGAAGGTCACAGTGAAGGTCTCGCAGCTGATTGGCTGATCTTTAGTGGGCCAGTACACACACTCTCCCTCTTTGCTCTGTGACGGTCAGAAACCACAGACCTCAGTTTGCAGAAGTTTAAGAGTGAGTGTGTGTGTGTGTGTGTGTGACTCACTGCGCTCTGTGTATCTGGCAGAGAAACTATGATCTGTGCGTTGTGATCCCAGATCATCCTCCAGAAGTCCTCTGTGATGTTTGGCAGAGGATTCTGGGTAACGATAAACTCACGGCTCTGATGGTACCCCTGTAAACAGCACAGACTCGCTGAATCACACCATTTCACTTAAAAATCTAAATAGGAGCATAAGATCAAGAGTCTTACCATTACGTAAGAGGCATTGATGTAGTCTGAAGATTCTCCAGGTCCTGTAGACAGAATGACCCTTGACCTCTCCACTGAAGCACAGATGGAGCACATGTGAGGATGAAGATCAGACATTACACTTCACAAAACTAAAGAAATTATTACCTGAATATAATTAGTGGAAGCAACCAGGAAAACATATTATATATTATATTTATATATGTATATGAATAAATTTGATATTTTACAAATAGATATAATAAATATAATATTGAAAATGTATAAACATTTGTATATAACTGAATATAATTATTTTAAAACAGATAAAAATGTATGTATGTATATAAATAAATGTGACATTAATAAATAATAATACTGAATATTTATATATAAATATTGATAGAAAAGAAAAGGAAAAAAATCAATTTACATATAAATAAATGTATTATACAAATAAATGCATAAATTATTATAAAGCAAGTCACTCTTTCAGTTTCTATGTTATATTAATGTAATATATTATTAATATAAAATATATATTACAGTATATAATTATAATAAAGAATATTTATAATAAATAAATAAAACAATCAATTATAAATAAACAGGATGACCTTTAATTTTTATACCTTTGTGTATGTATAGAAATAATTATATTAATAAATAATATCAATATTTATAATATATAATATATTATAACATCAATTATTTTAAATACATAAAAAAAAAAATAAATACATAAGAATATTAATAATTATTATTTTATACATTTTTAATATTTCAAATAATTGATAAAACACTTTTTATATTTTTATGCTTTTGGTGAATACTTGCATAAGGATTTCTCTTTGTATACAATATAGTTATATATAAACAGATATTATATATTTATGAAAAATAAATAAATAAAATTTATATTGCACACTCACCAGGCATAAGACAAGACGTCCTGTTTTTAGATGCGTTGCACTCCTTCAAAGCCACCGTGTAATCGCTCTGTTTCGCACAGCTCTGACTGACCAGCTACAGAACAGAAGGAGAGATCAATGAAAGGCTCGGTGTTATAATGATTAATGTGGAATCACAAAACCAAACCTCACCTTAAACTGTTTCTCCAGGCGGGTCTTTCCTGAAGGTCCCGGTGTGAGGAGATCAGACACATATGTGTGAATGTGACTGGATGAGACCAGAGTCTCTTTACTCCTGATGGCCTCCACTAGAGCATCATGGATGAAGACGTACTGCTCCTGCTCGCACACACACATAAGATGGATGTTTCGTGTTACGTGTGACGTGACAACCTAAGGTAAAAATTGAAAAAATATGTTGGCAAACCTCAGTCTGCACCAGATAGTTCCTCTGGGTCCGAATGTGTTTGAGGAATCCCATGATGTTCACGGTACTCTCCTCCTTTATCTGCTTCAGCATGCTGTCAATCACAATGTAGGTTCCTGTTCTTCCCACACCAGCACTGAAAATCACACTCAGACATGTTAAAACGACAACTTGATGCATGTTGCCATTAGAAATGCTTACAAGTGACCTTTATTTATATGGCGCTATATTTAATACTATTTCAGCAGTAAAACAGCTCTAAAACAACAATACCGGCCGCATTTAACCCCCCAAAAAAATTCCCCGCCCCCCTCTCTTTTTTTGGGGGGGGGGGGGAATTTTGAGTTTACACGTCATGTTTCTTAATTTTTTGTTGTTGTCAGAATTAAATTTTAAAAAATATTTCTGAAATTCTGAATTCTTACAGTTTTTCTTGGAATCCTGTGTTTACATCTCACTGTTCTTACCATTTTCTTTGAATTCCGAGTTTACATTTCTCTTGGAATTTTAAGCTTCCATTTTGCAACTCTTACTTTTTCCTGGAATTCTGAGTTTACATCCTGCAATTCTTACCAGTTTCTTGGATAAAGGAGTTCACATTTATCTCGGAATTCTAAACGTTTTGAATTTTTTAAGCAATTATCTGAATTCCAAGTTTACATTGTTTTATCTTGGAATTCTGAGTTTCACTCACAGAATTCTTACTTTTTTCTGGAATTCTGAGTTTACAAGCTTCCATGAATAACTGTTGCAGAGTTCATGTCAGTATGACAAAAGAAAATGCTGTATAGTTTATACTGAGGTCTACCTGCAGTGCACCACCACAGGCCCCATTTCATTCGTCCTGGCCTGAGAGGACGCCCGCACAAACGACAGCAGGGGCAGAGTGTATTCTGGGACGCCCATGTCGGGCCACTGAGTGTAATGAAATTGAAGCACCGTCCTCTCCTGACTGCGGCCCTTCTGTGAGCCCTGACGGGGGAGAAGACACTGGAAAGTGTTGAAAACGAACAACCCAGCTAACAAAAATCCTTTCCTAACATTTCCTTTAAGTCCTGAAAACATTTTTCTGAATGTCATTCAAAATGTCCCGTTCTTAAAATGTTTCAAAAATCTTCTTTTGCTCAGCAACATTATATTTTATAACGTGCCAGAACATTCTGAGAATGTTCTTTATTAGCTGGGAATATCCTCGAGGGTTTGTGGCATAGTTACTGACCTTCTTGACGTTAACATTCCTCAAAGTGAATGTCCTCTGAGTGAAGTAGGCAAGAGTTTTGGTGCTCTTCAGAGTGACTAGGAAGCATCCATAGTCCTCCTGATTCTCCAAGGGCCAATACTGATCACATTTTCTCTGTTTGACACACACACACACACAGTGTGTAAATATAATTAGGAATCTCATCTGAACCCTTTTTTGTTGTTTTATATCACATTTTTTATGTATTTCATTGCACTCTTAAAAATAAGGGTTCTTTACTGGCATTGATGGTTCCATAAAGAACCTTAACCATCCATAGAACTCTCTATATAGTAGATAAAGATGGTTATTTATGGGAAGAAAATGGTTATTTTGAGAACTGTTGATTGAAAGTTTCTTTGGGGAGCCAAAAATGGTCGTTCACTCGCATTGCTTTAAAAACCCCCTTTTGAAACCTTTATGTTTAAGAGTGTAACTAAATGATGTAATCTAAGAGTGATAGAAGCATTACCCGGCCCTTCTCCACCAGGTTAGTGATCATGACAATCACACCCACGTTCTGCTCCCATATCATCCTCCAGAAGTCTTCCAGACTGCCCTTCAGTGGACCCTGGGCGGCTATATATGCTTTCGGCTGATTGTAGCCCTATAAAGATAATCATTACAATCAGACCATGTTTCTTTCTACCAACACTAATGACAGACCAATTAATAAGCCAAGCATCTGGAAATGTTGAGACTGCATCAGCTGATAATTGTATACACTGCTCCTTTTACATTTTTCAGCAAGAATGCATTAAACAAGACCGTAAATAAACGTATAATGTTACTGTTCTCTTGAACTTTCCATGCAAATGAATATGAAGAAGCACAACTGCTTTCAACAATAATAAGAAACGTTTCTTGAGGAGCATTTTAGATTTCTGAAGGAACATGTGACACTGAAAACTGCAGTAATGATGCTGAAAATTCAGCGTTACATGACAGGACAGGAATAAATTATATTATATTACATATTTAAATAGAAAACCGCTACTTGAATTGTAATGCACTGCAAAAAATGCTTTCTAAGACTAGATTTTTTGTCTTGTTTCCAGCCAACATATCGAAAAATTCTCAAATCAAGAAGGATTTTCTTCTTGAAAAAACTAGCTTTACCAAGGGTGCCAATATTAGTGGAGGGCACTGTATACAGTATATTACACACGTTGCAAAATAAAATGGTTTATCATTACAGCTTTGAAAATATAGTGTAAAATTTACACTTACATCAACATAGTTGGCATTAATGTAGTCCCCTGTCTTTTCATCTTTGTCAGAGTTTTGCGAAAGTTTAACTCGACTGTGATCATCTGACAGAACAAAAAATCATATTAGATATGTTTTTTGAATTCATAAATGAGTGATATTAACTTCTCATACAGGCCAGGATGTTAATGTATCTGTTCTTGCTCTTATTGTCTGGATGGTTGGAGCTTTCTGCAGTGATGCCGATGTCCACCGTACAGCCCTGGATCTCCTAGAAGAAACATTTCACTCCGTCACTGACAAAATCAAATCAGAACCGTTATCAAACGATTACACTTTATCATGCACACTGACCATGCAAAGAGCAACACTGCCACGTCAATACAATGAACAGAGTAATAACAACAATGCAAAAGAACAAGAAACACTGAAACAAAGGGAGATGTGTCTTACCTCGTAAGACTCTTTCAAGATCTAATAAGGGAGGGGGTGAGAATGCAGAAAAGCACAATGAAAGTCCAGGACAAACAAAGAGGTGCCAGTGCATGTGTTTTCATGCTCCAGACGGGTTTAGACTCTGTGTGGGTGTCCATGCAGATGCCTGAACATCACCCTCTACATGCTGCCCCGTTGCACTCATTATCATCAACTTATGACATTAATGCACTATTTCATAGGTTTATATTGCATAGAAAGGAGCAGTGTTTAAGCTTATGTATTAAAAATTCAAAAAACTAGTAAAAAGTGATTCTAGTACCTCAAATTTTTTGGAGAATGTGTGATTTGTGTGAAGATCAGCAACGTGTTTTACGAATTCCTTTATGGGGAGAGCTTCATCGTCCTCTGCTGACATACAGAACAAAAAATTAAAAACAAGCTAATAAGACATGTAAAAAAATGATGTTGAACCATAATAAATGCTGTAAATAAATGAACAACGAACGAATGAATGACAAGACATGAAAATAAACAAACATAATTTAAACTGATATCGAAACAAACAAACACAAATAATAAGAATTAAATAAATAAAGACATGCAAGAAAAATATAACGCATAACTAAATGATAAGAAGATAAATAAATGATTAATTAAAATAAAATAAATAAATAAACAGATAAATAAATAAATAATAACACAGATAAATACATAAATTAAAAAAATGACAATAAATAAATGGCATGAATAAATAAATAATAACTTTTTTTAAAAATTAAATGCTTACCTGTAGGCAGAAGAAGAGGTGTTGACGGAGCCGATATGACTCGGCCTGAAATATTGTCCTCTACATAAAACTGTGCCGTTTGAAAACACCTTCTAGGATACAGATGGAAACATTCAAATATTTGCTCTTTACTTTATGAGATAAAAAAAAAAAAAAGATTTTAATCCACATAAAGAGACCAAAAAAGCACTAACTAAAAAGTAAAGTAAAAAGCACACACACACAATTCAGCATTGTCATTAAATGCTCCAAAACATTTCTTGACATGACATGTCCATGCACGTGTAATCTGAAAGCAAACACACTCATGTTGTGTGTGTGAAGGTCTTGTACCTCCAGTAGATGAGAATGCCCACCAGCACAAGCAGACACAGGACAGTGAGAGTCGAAACCACAGCCAGAGGAACAACCGTCCTCTTCTCCTTCTCTGTGCCTCCCACCATCCCCACACGAGACTCCGGACTGCTGTTACTCGCCTCTGATCAGGGGAACAGGAGCAAAACATCTCATTGATAAACACATCATTCGTTACATTACACAATATTCAACACATTCAAAGAGCTAAAAAATGATCCAACTGCTACCCATCAAGAGCATTTAATATGCTTCACCTCGATAAAATCCCACACTGACTGCAATATTTTCTCTTCTTAAATCATTTTCAAACTTTTATTTTTGTCTTGTTTTTCAGTAAAATATCCAAACAATTAAAATTCAAAATTAAGTGTCCATCCAAATGGACTTTATAATAAAACAACAAATAACAATTAAATGATAAATATCATAGAAAAATAAAATTAGTTTTCTAATGAATTAATTTAGAAAGTTACCCATTCATTATTCTTGTATTAAGTATATACTAGTGGTGTTTTGATATTTTTAATTTAAATTTTTATTTGAAGTTAATAATTAGATTATATTTAGTATTATTTTTATTGTCATTTTTATAGTTTTTTATATGCCTATTTATTTATTTACTTAAATTAAATATTCAAAAAACATATTTTATTTCAATTAATACTTAAATTTAAGTTATATTTTTATTTAGCTTTGGTTCATTATCATAACCATGATCAAATTTTTTTTTTTTTTTAAATATAATTAATGAATTAAAATAAATGAAATAAAAAATATAAACAAATATAAAATATAAAACAACTTATAACCTTAAAACAACATTTGTAAATTCATTTTGATTTAGGAATATGTTTATAGAGGTCAAAATTGCTACAACAATAATTTTATTGTGGTGTCATTGCTATTTTTGTGAATCAAACCCCTGTTAAATGATGCAGAATTACACAAGAAGTCATGTTCGCTCTCCAAAATGCTGTTTTGACGTCACGTGTGAGTTTTACCTGCACTCTGGTCCTCCTCTGACTCTCGGAGAGTGAGTTGAGGAATTAGGAGCTGTATGGGAATATCATGACTCTGAGAGCTCACTGACCCTCCTTGACCAGAGCCAGAGTCAGACTCAGCTGACCTGGTGACCCATGACAGAAACACCCGGTTCTCTGGCTCTCCGGTGGTGGCCACCTCTCGCTCGCTCTCAAAGTAGAAAGTAGAGGACAGTCCCTCTCGGTTTTCATCTTCAGATCTACCTCCGAAGCTCAGACGGGGGTCTTTGAGAGCCGACCGGGTTTGGTCGAGCTCCCATTCCCGGTCGAGCTCCTCCAGGAAGATCGCGGACCCCGACCCGCTCGACTCTCCTGAAGAAGGAAGCTGAGCAGAGCCCTCCTCCAGAAGAGTGGTTGAGGACTCATAGAGATCTGAGGCATCGAGAACCATCGATACCTTTTGATTACCGAGCGATGTGGCTGTAACAAACACGTCGGAAGAGTTAAGACTTCAAATCTCTGCTGAAGAGCGGTTTATGCCGGAGGAAAGAAGCACTTGGAAGTATCAAAACCAGCCAAATTATCTCGCAATAACTAAAGCCACCACCAGGGGGCACCATCACCACGCGCAAGATAAAGAAGCACAGGAGCAAGAGAAGAACCACCACCACCACCACCGTGTTCGACATCTGAAGAGTGAGCAAACCAGTCGAGAAGAGTCCAGCAGGTGCATTAAAACCGATTTATTCTAAAAAAATACGCTAACAATTGCATCACCACCATCACCATGAGCATTTCTGAAACTTTCAAAAAAATAGTTCATGCATGATCTGTGTGACCTCTGTATAACCTGTGTGAGTTTCTGTCATATGACGAACACAAAATAAGATATTTTGAAGAATGCAGGTAGCCAAATGTTTGACTTCAATAGCATTTTTTCTCCATACTATCGTCAACTGTTTAGTTGCTATGAGAGTGAGTAAATGATGACAGAATCGGTTTTATTTTTGGGTGAACTGTCCCTTTAAAACCAGGAGTTGCAGATTCGGAAAGACAGTTTTGCTTTATTTAACCTGTAAGTTTTTTAACGTATATAAGATGTAACTTTGCATTCTATTCTGTATAAATGAGATTGCATTTGCTTTCTTTACTTCTTTAGTAGTTAAACTCCAACTTTCAAATCATCTTGAAATAAATTTGCTGTCAAAACTTACGAAATCAAGAAGATTAATCAAGTGATTAAGAGAGATTTTCTCATTTCAGTATCAATGGTTTGTAGCTGAAGTGAATTACTGTAATACTGATAATGATGCTAAATGATGTTTTGGATCTCCATTGACTCCCATATAATTTTTTTACCTACTATGGAAGTCAATGGTGACCCAAAAAATGGTGCCTGATTACACACGTTTTTCTAAATATCTTTGTGAAATTCATACAGATTTGGGTGAGTAAATGACGGGTGAACTATTCCTTTAAGAATTCTAAAGTGTACTTCTTTTTTCAGAATTAAGGGAGACGTTAATGAAGCAGTTCTTCAGATGAACACTAAACTAACCAAGTACTGCTGCTAGTCATTTCCAGTGTGTTCTTACCGTTAAACAGAGGCTGAGTGGTTTGAGATATGATCTTCATTGATGCTGATACGGCCGATCCAGAGCTAGCAGTGCTAGCGTTAGCTGCTGCGGTTGTGTTTGATTCAGGTTTAGTGGTGCTGCTTGGCGTTTGTGCCGTCGTGGTTGAGGTTTCTTGACCCTGATCTTGAGCTGGAGTGGTTTTTGTGGTGCTGTCTTCATAGTAGACGTCCGTGACCAGTATGTTGCTGTGAGGAAGCGGGCCGCTGTCGTCTGGAAGGAGTCTGCTCGGTGGCCGTCTGGTCTGGTTTCTGCTCTTGTTTTGGTCTGGTGACCAGGATAGTGAAGACTCCTCTGTCATCTTCCGGCGGACTGTTTGGGTGGTTCTGATCACAGGGAAGAGGAAGCCCGGTTGGTCCGTCGCCGTGGTGATGGAGATGGAGCTCCCAGAATTAGGGATGAAGTTTCGGCCAGGTGGAGATTTAGAAGCAGGTAAAGATGTTTCCTGTAAATAAACATGTCGAGACACTCATGAAAATCACAATGCTTATGGTTCAGTAATTTATGATCTTTTTTCTGCATGTAGATTATATATTTTTTAAGATCTTACCTCATTATATTCCTCTGATTCTAATAAATCGCCAAAGAGATCGGGCTCATTTACTTCAGGATTAAAAAAAACATTGCTAAATTACTACAAAGAAGTCATAAGAGTCATATTTTACTCAAAACTAGATATTTTGATATTTGAGATATGTTTTAAATTCTGTAAACAATTACTATCATGATGAATACATATTGTTATTGTTATTATATAATAAACTCTGTAAACAAATACTACCATTATTATTGTTGTTGTTATAATATAAGTTTTCATCATGGAAGTATTTGTTTATTATTATTAATATATTATATCATCATAATAACATAATTAATATAATATAATAAATTCTGAAAACAAATACTACCATGATTAATACTTATACAATATTTTTATTGATATTATTATATATCTATATCAATTATTTATTTATTATTCTTATTTATTGAATGCTTATTTAATGCACATTTGTAAAGTACAATTCTAACATATTAAAGTTAAACATATTACAAAAAAATCAATACTTAATATTTTTCATTACAGAAATAATGCAAGATTATTAATATAGAAAGATTTTTTTATTCATTTATTTTATTGTACAACTTAAAACATTTGTCTATATCTATTCTTAAACATGTTTAATTTTCCTAAAATGTTTTGTTTTTGGTGTAAAATGTGATCAAGTCATTTATGATATTTTTGTGAGATTACCAGGGTCTTCGAGTGGCATGTCCACAATAACCTGGTCACTCATTTTTCCCGTCAAGCCATTGGTGCAGAGCGCCACCACCTGGACGACATAGCTACTGTTGGCCAGCAGACGATGGATAATGGCCCCCTGGAAAAACAAAACAATATTACACCATGACACCTGTCTCTAAACATCAGGACCAGTGTAACCTTGAACCATCAGCGATGCTTTTACAGCACTGAGTGCAGGGCCAGATTAACATTTTGTTGTACCCTGGGCAACAATATTCAAGGGCCCCATCATCACGACCCCAGGATCACC
>JAUCMS010000079.1:1207275-1221518 GCA_032357445.1 Enteromius radiatus
AATGTAATGTTCCACACACACACACACACATATATATATATATATATATATATATATATATTATAATAGTAGATATTGGTATACTTAACATTTTAAACAAACACATTTACTAGCAGTAACATTTATTTATTAATTTTTTATTGAAAACTAATTTTTTGGGTGTAATTAGAATTTGTTCTGTAATTTTCACTCTAAAAGCTCTCTGGACTGTTAAATTTTCCTAAATGTTCCCAAAGTAATAGATGCTAATACAGATTAGAAGTCAAAAAGGGGAGAAAATAAAGTTTGTCAGAGAAGATCTGGAGAGAAAAACAACATGCTGTGGAATAATTCATGGGATATTGCTCATTTGACCGGAAGACCGGCCAGAAAGACCACAGTATCTGTTAATTTTTAATTCACAATTAGCGTATAATAAAAAGACGAATAAAACAAACCAATAGCAGACATTTCCCACACATCAGGAGGGAATGTGAAGCGCTCCAGAGTCACAGTGTGACTGTCAGCCGAAGAACCAGAGTCTATGAACAAATTAGCATTCAAGCTTGACCACTTTTGTTTGTGAAGAGAGAGGTTTACTGAAACAATCAGAGTTAAAACAGAGGAACGTGTTTCGTTTTCTTTCTCCACTGGTCTGTGCTGGGCCTCACAATCAAGAGTCTTCTTTCACATGTTAATTCATTTAGTTTCGACTCAGTGCTTTACAAATAAAAAGTGACTAAAAGGAATTAAAAAGAAAAAAAAAAAGTTACACTTTAACCATTTTAAATATAATCTAAATCATGCAGCTATACAGAGTAACAAAGCACTAGATCAAAAATATATTTTTGTAAACAATAGTATTCATATTTTCTATGTTCTTCTTTACATTATTATGATTAAATAGCATTTTTATATTTATTTGCATTCATTGAACATATCGTAAACAAATAAATAAACAAGGTTTGCCAAATTTCCTTGTAAAAAAAATAAAATACATCTTTGCTATAAACTGTTATTATTGAAACACACCTATGAAATTAATTTTAATAAAATATATTTCTTTGAAATTATATTTAAAAATTATTTTTAATTATATATTTAAATATATACAATCATATATTTAGAATTTATTATACTTAAATAAAAAAACAAGGTATCAGATTTCCTATTAAACAATTAATTAATTATTATTATTATTTTTTTTTTTAAAATATTCAATTGAATTTAAAACATTTTTCACAGAGAAATTTTAAACAAACTGGTGTAATGATACTAAGGATAGTGTTGGATGATTCATTTCACATTTTTAATTTACCATGATTCTTCTCATCAGTCACTGGCGCCATCTGGAAACTTAACATCGCATTTGTTTTGATGATTTTCCCATTAGTGAGTGACTCCCTTTTTTAAGCATCCTCCGGCCTGATTTAAAAGCCACAAGTCAAAGCCCTTCAGCAATTCTGAATGTCACTTACTCTTTTGAAAGTCTTGAGTGTCTCAGACTCTCAGCTAATCTCCAGCACCGGAGGGTCAGTGGTCGACTCTAATGGAGAACGGACACTGATCCGTCTGCTAGCGTATCCCTGTCTCTGGCTCACAGGAGAAAGGCTTTCTAAGGCGTTTGGGCTGAAGCCAGAGCTGTGCCACACCGGAGTCTGCTGAGACGCACACAATGAGCGTTTGTTCGGCTCAACCCACCTGTGTAAGACCAGTCCACGTCGTCGGCGAGTCTGTGCTGACCTCTCAGGTGCGACACGGCCAGATCTGGAGGAGAAAGATGAAGAGAGCAGGAGTCACAAAGCAGCATGAAATAAAACAGCGGTCTAAATAGATTTGTTTTTTGTAGACTGCTGGGTTTGCCCTTGAAAGAAATGCCATCACAAAGCTAAGGTGTTGCTGTGTGGTTGCTAGGGTGTTGCTATGTTGTTGGTTACGTGTTCTAAATGGAACAGAGCCTATAATAGTGTATTACTATGTTCTTACGGTGTTTGAAGTGATACATAGAGCATTACTATGTGGTTGCTAATTTGTTTTAAGTGGTGTACATTACTATGTGGTTGGTTAGGTGTTCTAACTTATATCTGCATAAAGTAGCTTTGATTTTTCACTAGCCGTTGTGACATCACCCGAGCACCACCCACCGTCCATGACATTGCTGAGCAACAACAACATTGAAACATCAAAAAGATTAACTTTAGCAGATGAAACCAGATCGGGTGACTTGTAGCTCACTCCAAGGATGGATGATCTGACAAGATTGTTACTGTGAGGTGAATCATTCACATCTAACGTGTAAGATATAGTAAAGACAAACTAGCAACGTTATGTTATTATTCCAGCTACAACTATAGTCGCTAGTCCAGCTAATCACAACAATGTATATACAATTACACAATTGCATCGTCAGTTTGTTTTACATTATTTCATAAATGACATAGTCATGAGATCATGAGTCATGCGCATGCTCGGGTCTAAACCAATAAGATTTGCCGTGTTATAAACCAATTGAATTGAGGGTGGGTGGAGCGACACGTGTCACCCAATGTGTTGCCCCGCCCCATCGTCCAGGCTGCCCTCTGTGGTACTTGCAGAATTGTGACGTCGTTACATTTGATTGGCTTGCTCATGCGTCACTCAAAAAAAACGGGCCAATCAGAAGAGACGCTCGTGAATAGTAATTAGACATATCTGTTTTTGACAGTGCTCCTGAGAACGGAGCTGTAAAAACACATTGAGATGGTTTTTGTTACTTATACTGCAAATATATATTCTTAAGGACATCAACACCTAAAATAAAACTCCAAAAAATGTGTAGAATATGGGACCTTTATGTTGCAAATACTGCATTGCTATGTGGTTGGAAGGTGTTTGAAAAGCAATATAGTGCATTATTATGTGATTTTTAAGGTTTGGTAAAGCATTGTTATGTTGTTGCTGTTATATTATATATATATATATATATATATATATATATATAATACATTGCTGTGTGGTTGCTAGGGTGTTACTTTTTAACTGATGTCCTATTTGACTCGACTGCAGTATAAATGTCTGTAAATGAAAGTGTGATGAGGGAAAGGTCATTATTAACAGACTGAGCAGGCGTTTTCCAGCCCTTTACTGATGTGTGTATGTGTGTAAGGACACCTGCCAGACACATCAAAACACACACGTGTCACGGCTGTAGAAGGGAAAGTTGAGATGAAAGGACACATGAGCTCAAACACACACAGTTGTGTCCGGAATACAGCCATGACCTCTGAGAAACAACAACTTCAAATGTTTTGATCATGGGACTTAAAAGAATAGTTTGCCCAAAACTGAAAAGAAAAACTCCTGAAACCGCATGTGCCAGATTGTAACTAAATTAGACACAAAGTCCAAGAGTCATCGCGCAGATCAGATGTAGAATGTCCTTTCAAGAGGCTTGGGAGGCTGCAAACCACCGAAGCGTGTAAAAATCAGTTAAAGAGCATTTTAGCATTTTAACAGTCTGACCTTCTGACCTGACAGCACTGACCCGTCCCGTGTGTAATTCAGCCGGTCCCGTTCCTGCCTCTCAGAGCACATTACTCAGTGAATGGTGACCGAGAGCCACCGCCACAATAGAGCCTTTGAGGACTTTTGCCACAGAACAGCTATTAATACAAAGAACAGCCAGACACAAGTTGTTCTGAAAGGGTTTTCAAAAACAAGCACCACTGCGGTCCATATAAGGGATTTTCCCAAGAAACTGCAGAATTTTGTAAAAAATAATGAAAATAAACAATATTTTTATAACATTAATTATAATTAATTATAATGAAAAAAAAATATATATATTACTTATTAAAATAATTTTATAATATAAAAAATATATATGTTTTTACATAAATTTTTACAAATTTTGAATGTATTTTTAAACAATATTATATATATTAAAACAAAAAATCATGTGCACTTGTATATACAATTGTATAATTATTACAAATAATGATTTTATTGTAATCTAAAATAAAGAGTATTAATGTAATGATATTTACTATATTTTTTATTTTTTTAAAAACATTTATATACAATATTATATAGAATATTTAAAAAATAATATACATTACTTATTTAAAAAAAATATTATTTGTATTATAATTATAATTGATAATTTGATTGATACTATATTTTTGTAAATAATGATTTTCCTATCTCAAATAAACAATATTTTAATAATAATTAGTTTTGTGCCATTCAAAACTGCTATAGGGTTGAATGTTTCAGGGTTGAAGACCAGTGCTCACTGCAGCACACCACATTATTTACATTCACTATTCTTGTGGTAAAACATGATAAAACTTTTTAAAAAGGTCTTTGTGTTTGAGTAAATCCGGGTTGGCTGGGCGATCATACAGCGAGAGGAAGCAGCTCGTTTCACAGGAACAGTATCATACAGTGACCTGCGCTTCTCTAAAGCTGCTGAGCTTCTTTGGCTCAGCTCCATTTCACAGGCACCGAGAGAAAAGCCTGCGGCAAATTAGATTAAAATTGCTCACAGTTTGATGTTAATGAGTCTATCACCAATAAAACAAGCCCTTCACTGGACCCCTCTCGCATTCTCACTGCTCTCTGCAAGAAAAAAAAGTGACACGACTGTGGATTCGCTTCCATTATCCAGATAAACAAAACTATTATATTATATTTGTAAACATGCAGCAGCAGCTGAAGCCTGTGTCCACGGCTCATCCAAATTACGGTGATTATGAGAGTCATCCCTGGAAATTATGTGTTTCTATAAAAACACTTAATGATAAAATAATTTTGATCTATGAGTGATCAAGAAATTAATCAGTAAAAAGTAAATGTACTTGATAAATAAGATACATTGATTTATTTTAAATATTTAATAAGTAATAAGATATTATTTACATTTAGTTTAAATATTTTCTCAATATATTCAATATTGCATATATTTAAATTTTGAATAATAAAATCATAATTTTATCATTTTGATTATAAAATAAATAAATAAAATAAAATGCTTGCTCTGAAAATTGAATATTATAATCATGTATTATTATTATTATTATTATGATGGTGATTATTATTATTGCTGTACTACTACAACTACTACTAATGCATATAATTGGTGTTAAAATAAAATATAAAAATGCTTACATAAGTGGAAGTTGCTTTTCAAATTGTATTAAAATATTTTATGTAATAATTTCTATTAATAATAATAGAAATTATTACATAATCACATATGATTATTATTATTGGTTAGGGTTAGGCTTTGATTGGGAATTGCTCTCTCTTGAAAACGCGTATGTAATAATGTTTATATATTAAAAATTATGATTATAATAATAACAACATGGGAGAGTGGACGTCACTCTAAATATATGTAATCAATATATATTATGAAATCATTTTGTATTATTATATAAATAAATAATAATAACAAAATGAAAACAGCAAGTTGCTCCTTACTCCCTTTATTCTATTAAAGTCACTATCATTTTAGTTGTGTTCACCTGACGTCACAAAGTGGAAGAAGTCAGAGCTTTTATAAAGTTTGCCAACTTTACTTTAAGAGTTTTTACTCTGAAGCTACACTTTAAGAGCAAAGTTTGGAGAGTTTGTTGAGGGAGAGTTGTTTACTACAGTCTGGGAAAAACTCTCTGCATGTGTCCGGGGCTAGCAGGAAATAGATGGCCCTCCGTAAACATCTCCAGAGTCATTCAAATACATAAGAGGATTAGAAAAGTCTCGGGGAAGACGGCCAGCACGTCGTGTTTCTAGTTCAAGAACAAAAACCCCTCTTCACCCCGTCGCTAAAAAACCTCCGTGGCCCGGATGAAGCATGCTCTCATATGATGGAGAACACCTGTCTGACACTGAGAAGAGTCACAACACACACTGACACATAATTCAATTATGACATGTGCTCCCAAAGGCACTGAGTATATTTGGATCCCCAAGGTCAAGGGTTGGAAAACAGCCAGTTGGGAAATAATTAAAGACAGAAGAAAGTTTAAATTGCTACAATAGGACCAATTTTAGGAAACATAACATCCTGAAATATATTCCATCTGAACTTGCCTAGATGAGAACTTAAAGGGACAGTTTAGACAAAAATCATCATCAAATGCTCACCCTAATTCTAGTCATTTCTATAGGAAACCATGTGATTGGGAATTTGTGTGAGGGTGAAAGATTTTCACACACTAATTTCACAACTGAACCAACTTCAGGTGTAGTCACTGGTGAAAATTCAACAGAAATTGTGTGCAAAAAAGGTCCACTGTCTGTTGTCAATAATAGTGTAGAGATGCATGAAATGCAGCTCGCACAGAAGTCACCCTCAAACCAAACAGAATGCACAGAAACCTCTTAGAAAGACTGGAAAAAATGTGACTTTTAGAGCACTTTTACTTTTTTTTTTGCTGTGCGATTGCTAGAATGTTTTTAGAACGTTGCTGTGCGGTTGCTAGAATGTTTATTGCTGTATATACTCCTAGAACGAGGGGCTCCTGCAGCAGGACACAGTTTGACGGTGCAGGAGTGCAGCAGGCTGTGGCAGCTGTTGCTGCAGGGCGACATGCGGTCCGCGTGAGAACACACTCACTGCAGCTGAAGGTAGTAATACTAGTCAACAGCTGGGGTTTATACCTTCCCTGAGACCCTCAAACACCACCCTGCCTCCAAGATTCCCATCAACGCTGAAACTCACCATTAAAACTTTTAGGAAGTGAATGCGCCTTTATGACTGTTGTCTGTAAATTGAACTTGAACAGGCGAAACCGGATCTGTGTTTTTGTAAGACAAAAATAAAAATTATTTCATGGCTTGTGTTGCTGTTGTGGGATTTCTTATCCTCAAGCAAATTTTTCTTTTGTAAACATACTTGGCTCGTATATCCTTGGCCCTGTTGTGAGATTTCCCTGTTGACATGAAAAAATCAACTTCTTGCATAACTACTAAATTAGATTAACCTAGAAAATAATTCATATTTAAGCTTTAGAAAGACAGTTTGGTTCCATAAGGATTTTTGAAGAGGATGAACATTGTTCTGAAATAAATAAATATCATATTTATGCACCTAAATGTTATTTATATTAAAATGTACCTCCAACTGAATGCCTATGGATGCAACAGAGGTGCTTTAAAGCAGGCAAATTTTCCATTCATATTTTTCATGCAAACTGTTTAAAATCTAAAGTGCATTATTAAGAATCCATGAAGAATCCATGGAACCTTTCAACATTTTTTATTTTAGAACAACAAAAAGTTCTTTAGATTGTTCAAAAAAGATACTTTTAAGATCGGTTGACTGAAAGATTCTGAAACCTTTATTTTTAGCGGTGCGATAATGAATGAGTGAGAACAAGTGCTGTGCCTGACAATATATATTACACACAGTGCTTTTATCTGGGCTGGTCGCAGCACATCCGAGCAGGAGACGCTCTCCATTCACTCTTAGGACATGCCAGAGAAACTCCTTGACAACAGACAGAACCTCCGGTGGCGCTCAGCCACCAGGACTTCCTCTATCGTCTCAGACACCAGGCCAAATCCGACTCCATCTTTCTTTAACAGAGGGAAAAGCTTTCCTTCCTCGCCTCACTGTCCGTCCGCTGGACCGAGCCAAAGCCGGAGCGCTGTCAGCCCCAGCTCCACATCCTGAGGTCAAGAGGAAGACATTTGATTTCTCCAGTTCTGTGTATCCTCACTAAGCTGTAGATGCTTACAGAGAGAATCAAGAAATTAGCTTAAATCTTATTCAAAGTGAACAGAAAAGAAAGAAATCTGCTCAAGTTAAGCATACAGAAACGCAAATTAAAGATAGATCTGGAGAAATTTTGCATCATATCAATGGGTGCCGTCAGACAGCTGATAAAATATATCCACACCACTCCTGTTCATCAATTAATGTCTTGTGAAGCCAAAAGCTGTGTGTCTGTAAGAAACAAATCCATCATTAAGACGTTTTTTCTTTACACCATCACTTTCAGCCAAAATACAAGTTCATAATCCTTAATAATGCTTCCATCAGTGAGACAGTAATGCTACATTCCCCCAAAGCTGCTCTGATGAGGAAACAATCTCGTCTACAGCTTGGATGGCCTGAGGGTGGGTAAATGTTCAGCCAATTTTTGTTTTTGGCCGAACCATTCCTTAACGCTGCCAAACGCTCCATTTTTGAGAATTCTATGTCTCCTTTCTAAATATGTACAGTACAGAAGAAAATGTATAGAACGACAGTGGACGCTTACAGAGAGGATCATGAAATAGGCTTTGAAAACAAATCTCCTCTCTGAACTTCAACACTTTTTTGGGGGGGGGGGGGGAAAAAAAAAAAAGAAATCTGCTTAAGTTAAGCATGTAGCCTGTGACAGGTGTGAAATTTTGCCATAAATCTCATTAATAAATGGTTATAAAAGCTGCGTTTATATCTCGGAATAAAGTCTTATATTCCCACATGAGAAAAGCATGCAATTAATGAATTTTACATCTAAAGGCTTTAGAAGCTCTTCGTCCACCAACTTCAGTCGATGGGAAACGATACTCAGCATGCAGTAAATATCCAGATGATTTTAATCTAAGGCACACACACTAGGAGGCAATACGACCACTTGGAAAAATGCAACGGAAATGAGATGAAATTAAGATGGCTGGCCATCGCAGTCTCTGCCCAGGTTTGTTCTGAATACGAGGTCCTCTTTACAGGAGATTGTATTTCTCTGAGGAATGCTTCAGGCCAGCATGAGCAGTTTGTGTGTTGTTTTCACCCAAGAGAAATGTAGCATTCGTCACTAGCTCACTCACGGATGCTCTGCAGTTCAAACAGCTGATAAAAACATCACACCACTCCGGTCCATCAGTCAGCATCTTTGTAAGAAACAAATCCATCATTAAGGCTGCTTCCAGCAAAAACAAGAGTCCTCTATAATATTGCTTTTGTCTCATCTGAATCAGCTAAAACAGTTCAAGACTTTATAACTGGAGAAAGTGTTATTATGGACTTATATTTTGACCAGTTTTGAGTTTAAATGCCTTAATGATTTATTTCATGCAAACTCACAGCTTTTCATTTCACAAGACATTAATTGATTTACTGAAGTGGTTTGGATTATTTTTAGCAGCTCTCATTCTGACGGCACCCATTCACTATTTATTGTTTTTTTTTTTTTTAAGGGAACTATTCCTTTAAATGAGATACCATACGGAACTGTACTAAGCTACAAAAATGCACTTTCCTTAACCAATGGCATCAAGTTCAGCACAAAACATTCCAGGCTAATTAAAACCGATGGCCATTAATATCTACTGTAGTACATCTCTGCTCTTATGCAAGCTTTCCATCCAATTTTAGGATGACATAACAGTACAAGCAATATTGCCTGAGGCTGTGTTAGACACAGACAGGCACTGGAAATGAACTGGAGCTGTTTAGTGCTCAGCAGACACGAGTCTGTGCTGGTGACCTTTGAGGTTAAGGTGAATTCACAGTAATTCACTGCAGAAATCAGAAGGACATGATTTACCGTAACGCGCTCCAGGCAATCTCATTCACGTCCCGATACACAAACTGAGTGGAGTTTTTAATGCTTAAATAGGGTACCACTGCTGAATTTTAAATAGGCCATAATCGTCAATAATTAATGCAGCTTTAACATGGATTTATTTATTGATGAAAAAGGTTATATAGAGCAATGGCTCTCAATGGGTTTGGCTTCAGGAAATCCACAGTATGCAAAATGATTCATATAAATGGCAGAATTTAAAAAAAAAATGATAATTTGGGTTTCCAAACCTCTCCTACATATAAATGGCTTCATGCTCTCGTTGTCATCAATAATTCACTGCATAAAAAACACATTGTGGTCGGCAAGCCATATTTATCTTTACTGCGAGTGAACTGCATTGTGGGTTGCATTTTCTTTCAAGTTGTCTAGTTTTGCTGTTTTTTAAAAACTTCAGTTAAACCTTCATGTACTTTCAACTTCAATTATATCGAACTGACTTTAAAAAGTGCATTAAAAATCTTCTCTTAAATCTTAAACTTAATTGCTTGAATTATTTTAAAAACGAAAGTTGCTATGCCTTATATGGCATCATATGTTATTTTGATTAGATGCGCAGCCTTTGACATTAATAACAAAAAAATCGGAGAAAGGTTTTAAACGTGATTATAGCTATGGTCATATAATTAGCATTTTATCATTTAATGTGCATATATTTAGTGTTTTGGGATCATGAAATACCAGCTGAGATCCAGATGTAGATCATTAAAACAGGAAAAATAATGGACAAAAATGCACTGTACAGGTATTAAATAAATAAGTCCTCTCTGGTATCAAGTAACTTTGGAAAAAAGTCCAGGCTTCTGGTGCCAAATACCAGTAAACCAAAGCGCATGAAGGTCTGAACAGTAGCTTTTTATGCAGACATATAATGAAGCATGCAAAATCTCCAATACCTCCAAGATGCGAAGTCAAAAAAGCAGACATTGTTAGGTCTCCACAAGTTGCAGTAACACATGGAAACTATTACAGATCGCACATTTTATGATTTACTCGAACTGATAATGAATGGGAACCAAAGCTAATATGCGATATTCTATTGTAAATCACAGGTTACAAAGTGTGACAACTGATTGGATATGCCTGTCACTCTCAGATAACGTTTAATAATGAAATACCTTTGGCTTGAGCGGGGGAATCAGTGAAAATCAATCTTTCACTGTCACTCATTTGATCAGGAGCAGCTAAACTGCATTTTCTCGCTGTCTGTTATTTTGTTTGGATACATGGCAGGGTGACCCTGGAGTGAATCGATCAATCATGTGTTTGGTGGGCAGAAGCTCTCTCTTTCTTTCTCTCTTCCTGCTGCTGGCATTAATGGTGAATGAGCGTCACCGAGACAAAAGCAGCACAAACACGGGCTTCCCCTGCCATCACGTCCAACAACAGGGTGTAACACTGCATATATCTACCAGCACAGTAACTCCCAGACAGGGAATAACTATGCTTCTGCATTAGACCGGCAACATTTTAGACTGAAATAGACTGGACAATGGTGCATTGTGACAGCGCTGAGATCAACTTTGAGGAAAAGAGAGACCTCTAATGTGCCAGCGAGAGATGCAGATGGCTCAAGACACATGCGGTCAGAGACACGCGGCTTTATATTTCCCCACCATGTCAAATTACATTTCATTCAGCAGGATGAGCAGAGACAGAGAGATTAAAGAGCATCATATCGCTGCCCGAGCGCCAAGAGCAAAGAGCCAAAGTCTGTTCTACAGCTGAAACGTCCTTGAGTGAATCTGAACCCAACACTGTGCAGCATCCAACAGAAATACAACTAATTTCACAAGAAGCAAATTACATTTAGGTAGCCTGAACCAGTACACTTTATACAAATTTTCTTCTTTTCTACAATCATGTAAGTACCTTAAAATGACCATTAAGCAAAATTTTATGATTTGACTCAGTTAGGAATTTTTCCTAAACTTTCTTGGAATTATTCATAAAACTTTGCATCATTTATACAGAAGACATTCTATAAAACTGTCGTCCTATAGTACTGGGATAAACAAACAAACAAAAAAGAATAATTCAATTATTAAATAAAATATGTGTTATTAACTCAACTCTACTAAAGCAGATTCTTGAACCTTTGATCCGTTCACTTAACAGACATTCAAAATCGTTATTGCAATGCTTTTAGTTTCACAGACTGAGACTAAATGCAATTTCCTAAACTAACATAAAAAAATAACGTATTAATCAATAATAAATTCAGAAATGCATTGACAACCTGTGGAAATAAAGCTCTTGGATACACGCAACTTTACGCATCAGTGTATTCGCGCGCAAAACACACCGCATCTACGAGGACGCACGCATCGCTCGTGACTGTATTTACTTGTTACCTGTGTGACAGATGAGCCACAGCTGCGCGATGAACAGATGCGATTTGGATGTGATCAGACGCATCGTCTTCAGGCTTTAAACGCGCTCGAGTTAAACGTGGAGGGAACGCCGATCTGTTGAGAAAGCAGTAGCAGCTATTGCAATGATGTTACAGTGGATCCATGTCGGTGCTTCGCGTATCCTGTTCGTCTTTCCCACGCTAGAGCTTCATTCACTGTACGATCACAGCGCGCGAGAGGAGAGACGCTGCGTTCACGCGCCGCCCACAGACTCCACAGTATCGCGCGCAATCAATCACGGGTTTACCGACCAAATAACGAGACGTGCACGGTCATGAAATGGTGCTAGTGACATGCAACACGGTATTAAAAGGAAAGGTCGCATTTTATAATATGCTCAGAGCTTTGTGAGACGTAAAAATAAAACATCCGATTTGTGTGTTTTGGTTTGTGTGCGTGTGCATGCAGAGTACGTGGTTTGATGGGAATTTTATGCTGAAAGCTGCCTGTTGACACCTGTTGGACTTTTTGAAAAGAAAAAAAACAGGCACTCGAGTTCAATCAAAATCGAGTTCAATCTTTGCAATTTGGTTCAAGCGGATGTTACCGTTTTTCACAATTTATGCAGAAATACATATTCATGAAAATATATGTGTGCGTGCGTGTGTGTGTGTGCACGCGCGCAAATACACAATGTTAATGTTTTTAAGTAGGTTACCTAAAAAAATATTAATTACTATCTACTAATTACATTTTCAACGGTGTAATTAGATTACTGTACTAATTACTCTCTAAAAACGTATATATATATATATATTTATTTTTATTACTAATTAAACCTGGACCAGATGAACCATACAGGGATAGACAAGAAATGTCTTTTAGTTCTTTCAAATAAATAATATAAAGCTGTATAAATGTTTCTGGAACTGTCCAAAGTGCATAGTTTTATATTAACACCTCTGAAAAACATTCAATCTTGTGCCTGTACTAACCCTCAGAGAAACACACTGTTTCTGCACTCCCTGTTGTTATCCTTTCTGCAATATTTGCATAATTTATGCAGGGCACCTACTTCACTTGCTGGACGGCTTTTATAAGGGGGAGCTTAATACAGCTCCTTCAGCATTCAGAGGAGCCCATTGTACACGTCTGCGGCGCTCGGTTTAGGCTCAACAAAACCTGATGATGATGTGCTCGAGATACACATCCCCTGGGCTCTCTACTTGAAAAATGCAGGCACTGATGCACCTTTGCAATCATTTCAATTACGATCGATTTCGAGCCAGCCCAGACTAATGTCAACAATGCGGCGTTGTCTTTGACTGGTAAACAGCACACATCCTTTATTCCCCAGTGCTCCACCATTCAAGGCTCTTAAGAAAAACACTGACCCCGTGATGGAGATCCAAACCTCGTCTTTTCAGAAAAAGCAGTGGCATTGTTAATTGGGAGCATTTGGATGACAATAATACACTGGGAGGTGGACAAAAGCCACCAAAAGAGAGACTATGTGAAAGACGGAGGGTCACTGCAAGGCAAAGCGGCACTGGGGATTGCATCGGTCATAAAAGCAATGAGGAAGAGAGCGTCAGCCAATCGGGACGTCCGGATTAGTTCCAGTGACTCGAAACACCCAGTCAACTTTGACTTAATAGCATCTTTAGTTTCAGATGCATATAGTATCCGTGATCTGCTTTAGTAAAAAAAGGCAGATCGGTTTACGCTGAGGAGCATCCCAACTAAAGACAGGGTCCTCCCTTCACACATGAGGATTGAGTTACTCGATAAGCATCTGTATTGTAGGAGTAAGAGCAGTTCATTAGCGTCATCGCGTGACCTCAAGTTTCTTCTGGCTCGGCTGGGCTTTGCATTTCTCTAGTTGGATCAAACAGATGATTTGTCCACCGTTTGATATCAACAGTATCGACAGCTGGCTGTGGGGCTGCAGCTTCAATATTCCCGGCGTCCTGCCGCGCACTGCGAATCGATGCTGATCACTACAGGGGGCTTTAGAACGAAAATCCCCCCGGCTTATTTATCTGCTGGAAGTTCAATATCAGCACATTATGAACAGGCTTCTCAATTTGTGCATTATACAACCAGGAAAATCAGTTTTAATATATACCACCAGTGGCACACAGTGTTAGAAACTAGATTTGTGGAGCAAAGTTTGCTGCTACAATTGACATTTCGCAAAAGCCACACCCCCCTTAGTTACTGTTGCTAGCCCGTAAAGCTTACCGACAACGACGGACTGTCAACCATAGACCGTAGTAGAAAACATGGCGGGGAGAGGTGTACCTGTCGGTGTCAGTGACTCCTTTTGGAGTAACATACGCTTAATATC
>JAUCMS010000079.1:1236851-1248277 GCA_032357445.1 Enteromius radiatus
TGTGTTTTAATATAAACATAATAAATAAACACAACATAAACGCATATATTATGTAAAGAAAAACTTTTATTTTGGATTAATCGCGATTAATCATTGCCCAGCACTATTTAAAACGTAATTAATTACTATGATGCAAAGCTGAATTTTCAGTCTAGTCATCAATGTCACATGATCCCTCAGAAATCATGCTAATATGCTAATTTGCTACTAAAGAAACATTTCTTGAAAGTATTTAATCATATAAACTTATCATATCATATTTATCTCCAACACAAAAATCTCTTCAGTCAGCATTTCAGAAAGATTACGTAAAAAGGAGAATACTTGCCAAACATGATTACAGTATTTAAGATAACAGGTTGCTTTGTCAAGTTTGTCAATGGGATTTAGTCACATGATGCAGCATTTCTTTTACATAATATGTTGGCAGTTTACAGGCTGGAGCAAGTGAACGATCAGCAGCTCTTTGAGCTGTAAAACTCTCAAGCTTGATGAAAGAAAAACACCTTCACCGATACAAGCCACATACCATGAAGTATAACCAGGTCAGGCTTTATATATATTATATAAAGCAGATGTAGAAAAAACGCTAATTATGCATGTTAAACGTTGAACCTGCAGTATTCCAGCTGTGGTGCACGAAGCACGCTAGCGTACCCAGAAGAGCACAGCGGTGTTTTCTCACCTCACTGGACTTGAGGACTCCAAACAGCGGGTAGAGGAAGGCCGGGACGAGTGCAGCGGCTCCCAGCGGCACAGCTTCAGAGACCCAGTACACCGCCGTCACGATCAGGACATACGCACACGACGATTCCTGCACACACAACATCTCTCATAACTTCACCTAAACACTTCCTGTTACACATACAATATTACAGCATATACTTAATGCAGAATGTATTTTGCCTGTACAAAATATCACATTTATAGTTGCATTTTAACCACTTGCTAAATTTCCAAAGTAAATTTAAGGCCATGTTGCAATCATCATCTATATTGCATAGATTATGCATCATTTATTTGTGTGTTTGTGTGTGTGTTGTATAGAAATGCAGTATTGCAATATATAGCCGTACGCATTATTAAATAATATTGTATAATGCATTATTTTTTTTTTCACTGTGTACAAATGTAATTATTTTATTTATTTCTAATTTGCAGTATATTATACACTCACATAATTAATTAAATGTAATAGTTTGATAGAAATTATATATATATATGTGTGTGTGTGTGTGTATTTACTAATGCTGTCAAATGATTAATCGCAATTATGCATAATGCATAATAAATGTTTGTTGAAACAATATATATATATATACATGCGTGTATTGTGTATATTTACTACATACATATAAATACACACACAGCATGTATTTTTAAAACATTTACCTGTATTTACATGCATATATTTATATTTGTATGATTTATATCATATATAAATATATTAAATATATGAACATATTTTTCTTAAATATATACTGTACATGCATGTATTTATATATAAACTTGTTATAAATATACACCATAAACACACACATATATTGTAAAAAGACACATATAATATACACATATATAAAAGGTTAACAGAAGTCACAGCATGCTTTTTATACTGTCTGAACCCTTTTATATGTGTACATGATCTAAGAAATAGGCTAGTTTTTCATTTAAAGCCATTTTATGTGTGTGACTATATCAATAGCAAGATCTGTTTTGAGGAAATGATTTGTATTACAGTAATAAAAAAAGATTTTTAGGAGATCTGCATGGACCAGCCACCTCTAAAGAGCAGGAGGAAAGCTTTACTTTAACCAAATTATGACTTAATTATGAGCAAAACAGCAGGAAAGCATGTGCGTCAGTCCTAAAAATCCAAATCCGGTTTGCCCTGCCAAATATTTGGACCTGGGCGCGCAGCACTTCACGTGGTCCAGCAAACAACAAACACAAAACTGATTTTAGCACATGTGAATCACCTCAGCCGTGTGAAGTCTGCGTGTGGAGCTTAGGCTGACTGAAGCAGCATTTGTCAGGTGACTCATATTTCATAATTAATCAGATTTTATAACAGGCCGAGCAAAGCAAAGTTAATACTCACTCACACATTCCAGACGTTATAAATACATCAGGCACTGATCTGAGGCCAGTTTTATCATTATTAATAGAAATTCACCCAATAGATGCTTTTTTTACCCAATAGATAGAATTTTTTTTCGGCACATTTGATTTGCTTTTCTTTATACGCTTTCAGTCAGAAATTGGTAATAATTTTCACAAAAAAATTAAAATAAGTAATAAATAAATAAAAATGCAAAATGTTGTGAAACGTTGTAGTAAAAAGACTAAAATTGCATTTTCTTGTATAATCCAATCCAATAATCTCTCATAATAATAAACCATTATTTATATTGCATTTCATTGTAACATTTTGAAATAATATTCCATTTGTTTACATAATATGCAAATGTATATATATATATATTTTTTTTTTTTACCAAGATTACTGGAGTACATGTTACAAGAAGACATCATTAGTTTTTCAGCTTCAAAATGTCATGTTTAATTCAATCTGTCACTGGCCTGTTCTTAGTAGTTTGTGAAATTTACAAGCAAATTCTACATTTCTACAGCAGTGTTTTAGTGCATGTAAGAGCGATGGGACTTTATTTTAAAGTGTTACCAAACTTCCAACACGTGACATTAATAATGCATTATTATTAGGTAAGCATTCATTTAGCACGGGCACAATGGGTGATGGCTTGTGGCACTTGAACCTTTCTTCTGTCTCTCAGCACTCCTGCCAAAGCTGATTATCCCTCAGCGTGCTCCTGTGTTCATAAACTCGGGCCAGCAGCGTTCTGCTTTCTCATTACCGCCCAAAGGCCATCAGTTATGTGGCACAGCGCAGATTAAGCCTTCGTTGGCACATTGCTTTTGTTCTGCTCTAATCTCATCATTGCTCAAGAAATCAGTCCATCAGATCCAGCTGATTTCAGTGAGATGGGGCAATGATAATAAAGGAAACCGATGTTTTCCTCTAAGTGATCGTTAAATGATACACATCAAGCAACTTTGTTTTTGAAAGGCATTAAAACTACGAGGCTCTGTTTTAAGCTTCCCCGCAGTACTTTCATTACATAATTGTTTTGTGTGAATAATTGCTTTCAGTCGGCGGTGAGATGGGATTAGTCAACTGTTGTGAACTAACCCCTTTATTTCTGACTCTTGATGAAAAGTGCTATCAGAGAGAGATAAGCAGACCTGTGCAAGTGATCTAATCTTTTAAACATGTTTTGAAATGGCAAAAAAGCTGTCAAGGCAGAAGATAACCACGTTTCCTGATCTGTGCGCTGTTTCCACATTTGCCTGTATTGACTTCTGCTGTTTAGATCAATTTGAATGTGCTTGATTACATTATAATATATGTGGTTTTGGATAAAAACATCTCCCAAATGCATGATATTATTTTTTCAGATGCTGTAAATAAATATTAGCAGAAAATACAATTTCAGTCTTTCTGCTTTTTTAAAATGAAGCATTATGTACTATTTGCAATTTTATGTATTTATTGTTTTTAATTTTCAACCTTTTTGGGGGTTGATGATCCTGTCATAACTTTATCATTCATTCATTTAGTTCAAATATTTGCCATTTGAAATGGCCCTTTAATGTGAAAATTAATTATAAGTGCAAATAATCCATGCAATAAGAATTAGGAGTAAATATATGAAATAGGCTAAGCACTCACTTCAGCAATTATCTGCACATCTAGTTTTCTTTAGGCATTTTTCTTTTCAAATGTTCTTGGGTATGTGTTATTTTACCACACACCGACAAAATAAATGATGTCTTTTTAGTTACAGAACTAGTTAATCTCACAAATTTAAGTCTTTAAGCTGTTTGCTCTCATAATCTCACTTTGCGTAAGAATGTGATGCACGTGCATAAAAAAAGTTAAATTCATTAAAAAAGTGTTTTTTTTTTTTGTAGGATTCAAGATGGCGTCTCCGGTCAAATAAGCGCAACGCCTCTCTGCAGGCTTTGCTGATGTTGGACTGAATCTAAGATCCCAATTGCTACACAAACAAACAACATCTGTAAAACCTGCAGATGTTTCAAACAAACAATTCCCGTGAGAGCATCGGCGCGCGTGAACCGTCACGGCACTGTCGCGCGACCTGCTCTGAAAGTGCACCTGGAACACGACCAATCAGGTGAGAGGTCTCGGCGGCTGCTCGCAGGAGATGTGCAGGAGGCCACAATCAGTTCATAATTAGCCATATAATAATTATCATGTTTAAGACATTATATAATTTAACCTGTCTTTCCCCCTCTAAAACAATATTTTATTTATGTCTGCTCACATTTTCCGCGTGTATAAAGATTCTTTGTGGAATAAAGTAATCAAAATCTGCTTAAGACCACGTAAAAGTTTAAATAAAACGCCTTTAAACGCACGATGTAGCGCACATGCCCAAAAGCAAGCAGTGCGTAAAAGCGCGCGGAGAAGGCGCAGCATGCGCTCGTGGAAATGACTGAGGATCTACTTACACTGCACGGGTGGATGAGAGGCAGAGGCAGCAGCGATAAAGGAATCATCACCACGAGAATGAGTTTCCGAGCCGTCCATATTTTTTTGATCAAGTCCATTCTGGCACCTTCTAGCCTCATGGGAGAAAGCTTTGTTCAATTCAGCTCTGAGAAGTCCAAGAAGTTGTCTTCGAGAAGTTCGCTTTACTCCCCCTTCAGCTTTTTTATGACTTCTTTTTATTAATTTCTTTTCTCGTTTCCCTTTTCGTGCGTTTCTTCTCCTGCGCGTCTTCTCAGACGGGTTTGCATGGATTGAGAGCGCAGCTTTTCTCTTTGGTTCCTGTTTGAATGAGGCTGTAGTCCTTCTAGTCCATCCAGGAGTGACCGTGGGCCCTCTTATAGGATTTCAGGGTGTATTGATGAAAAGGACACCGATGGCTCTTTTGCGTCTCCACCTGTAAATGCGTCTATCTCTGATTCGCCATTCTTTCTTTTTTATCTATTTTTTTACACTTCAAAATGTCACCAATTGCGCTTAAGCATGCACGAACCGTCCTCTTGATGAACTTATTTTCCGTGTGCGTTATAAAAAAAACCCTTTCCTAGGATGAAGATGGAATGTATGAGTACGCTGCAAAGCTAATTTTACTTTAATCTAGCCATATCTCCTCCCAGTTTACGGCCGGACCAATCAGAGGTGAATGAGTGGAGTTTATGAATGGACGTGGGGTCGCGGGGTTGAGATCCTCACGAGCCAAATTGAACCGTTTAGATGCAACGGCGTCGGTTTCTCAGAATAAGCCCAACAGAGATCAGAGAGGACGCTGCTGAGACTGCCAGGAAACAAAGAGCAGACGCACCTGCATTAACACACGCTCAGAAGATCACATTAAACCCTGTATGTCATGATTAGTACGCAGAACGTAACGCGCAATTCACGTGAGGGCTATCAGTCAGTACCTAATCATTCTTTATCACGGCTGTTTTCCACAGTTTAGCATGATAGTAGGCCTCATTGTACTCAGTTAGTACAACAAATGTTATGTGTCCTGACATGATTTAGAAACAGGAGCTCACATGTCTGCTTCTCCAACTGATTCAGAAAGAAAGAAAGGACATCCATAGGTAAATATTAAGCATTACTGAAAATGCCTTTCTATCAAAAGGGTTTAAAGCCAGTGTGAAATGTAAATTCAGGTGTGTCCAACTGTAATTCAAATAACGTTATATTACTTATTTAATTATATCATTTAAAATGATATAATAAAGTTCTAAATGATATATGTATACTAATTACAGTGTATATATATATATATATATATAAATCCAGTACGGTGTCTAATCAAAAAATCTCATTATGTAAATAATGTCTAATATCGAATCAATATACTATATATAATATTAGTATTTTTAGTTATTTATATTAGCATTATTAGTATTAGTATTATATTATATTAGTAGCTATTCATGTATAATTTATATCATTTTTATACTCTATTTAGTTATTATTTAACAAATGTATTATCATATTTAAATTAAATAATTAAATTACTATTCATATTAATTTATAATACACATATATTAAACACTAATTACAATATAAAATAAATTGCACAACATTTATTATCAATTTACGATTGCTTATTATAAATATAAACAATATAATGTTTTTTATATATATATATATATATTCTATTATTATTTACATAATAATCAGACAAATATCTACCAGTAGCTTCTTTGCCAGTTTCTAGTCTGTATCTGGTGTATGTATCTAGTCTATTTTACTTTTGTACAAGAAAAAGCACCAATTAAAACTCGACTGAATTACACCAGTACATCAGTCCAGTACATTGGAGCATAATGTGCATAACACGCCACCTAGTGGAGAACAGAGCAATCACTGTAACCGAATTGGCACTTTTCAAGTCGAATTGTGCTTTGAAGTGCTGTTACAAGAAAATATCCGCAACCTAATGCAGCCAACAAGAAATACAAATCTCCATTTGCTGCTTTTCGGTTGTGTAATGCGCTTTAAGTCTTTGTAATTTCTTTCTGAGCGAGAAAACGTAATCTGAGAAAATGCTGTGCTAAAGCAAAGCTTTGTTTGCTCACGCCGGGGGGACAGAGCTGTTTGTGTGCTTTTGATTGACTTGAATGCTGGAGTGTAATCACGTTACATGTTTGACAGCGGTCTAAATCATCGCTCTGCTCTCCATACAGTCAGTAAACGATTGCACAACCTAATCAATGTTGCCTAAGTTACCTGTAAAGCTCTTTAAGGTTTTAGCAGGGGATGAATGTCAGGAGAACGGCTGCTCCTGTGTGAGGCTGTGAAAAGACCGTGTTCTCCATGACACAATGCTGAAGATTAAGTGCTGTCCTCCTCTTGGACAGCGTTAAAAGGGTTTGATGGGGTGAGAGGAGCCATTAAGATCAGGTTTATATGGCACTATGTGCATGGCCGAGGATCTCAAAGCATTACAGGGACTTAAAAGACGGGCCGAGGTGTTTGATTAATCAACGGAACAATCCTTTATTCGAGCTGAAGATCTCAGAAAGAGTGTGGGACATCAGGATGAAATGAGAGTCTGATTGTTTTCGTCTCAGCAGGGTCACGGCGTCTGTCACCAGCATCACTGCACAGAGACGTCGCTGTCAGCTCTCAACGGGATATTATTAGCTGCTGTCAGCCAGCAACTGATGTGTGTTGCACTCATAGCGCCTACAAACTTCAGGATGAAATGATCAATAACAAGAACAAATGGATGAATAAAGGAGATAAATGGATGCTTTTTGACAGATTCTGTGGCCCAGATGCCCTGAACTCACTTTAAATCAATCAATAAATGTATTAAATGACTTGAAATGACTCGTGTGAGGTGACTTTATAGAACGAAGGCTTTGCATGTTAACTGCTATATGTTTGAATAGAAATGGAAAGATTAATGGAATAGTTCACCCAAAAATGAAAATTGTGTCATCACTTACTCACCCTCGATTTCCAAATCTATAGAAATGTCTTTGTTCTGCTGGACACACTTTTAAAAAGTGTGTAACCAGGCTGTTTTGGTGACCATTGACTTCCATAGTATTTCAAAACAGCCTGGTTACACACCTTTAATTTGGAATATGAAATATACTATATAATTATCCTACATTTATCAGCCTATATGTGTAATGAAAGTATTATTATATTATTATTGAATTAGTTAATTCTTCAGTTTTTACTGTATCTCTAATCAAATAAATGCAGCCTTGGAGAGCAGAAGAAAATTATTTTAAATATATATATATATTAGCCCATGCTTCCTTTCTATTGTTGCATACAGTTTCCTTTAATTAGCGCTGTCAAACAAACAATTAATTGTGATTAATCACATCCAAAAAAGTGTTTGTTTACATAATATATGTGTGTGTGTACTGTGTATATTAATTAATATTTATATATAAATACACACACATGCATGTATATATTTAAGAAAAATATGTTACATTTCTATATAAATACATTACATAAATAATTTAAATATAAATATATATCAATCAAAATATATCCTGTATGTTTGTGTGTATTTATATATAGGCTACATAATAAATATACACAATACACACACACACACACACACACATATATTACATAAACAAACAAAAAACTTTTTATTTTGGATGCGATTAATCACGATTAATCGTTTGACAGCACTACTTTATTACTATTTTTTAAAAAACATAAGAAATATTCATGCATTTAAAAAAAAAGAATTTAGAATTTTTAGAACTAAAATGTACTATATATGCCACCAGTCTTGTAATCACGTGGGGTCGACACAGAGAGAGAGAGAGAGACAGAGAGAGAGCAGTGCACATGTACATGAGGATGTGTGAGTGACTGCAGAAACGACCGCAGCTCTGCCGTGTGTTGCGTTACGCAAGCGGCTCATAATCAGCAGTGAGTGGAGCTGCAGCAGTGAGCGAGGACACACACACACAGCAGCCTAACTCTCTCTCTCTCTCTCTCTCTCTGTCCCTGAGCGAACAAGCCTGCGTTTGACTGCTGAAGCGCAGGAGAGTTTCTGGAGTCGCCAAGGATCAGCGGACATGAGCGACTGACATTCACACTTTTCGTCTGATTTTTAAGCACAGACCTCGATGGCTTTGAAGGAGAGCCGCCTCACCTGGGGCTTCCTGCTGTGGTCTGTGACGTGGAGCTCGGCTCGGACTTTTACGCCACATGAAGGGTCCTCGGTCAGTCCCATATTTCATCGCACCACTCCACCTGCCACTGAGACGAGGATGAACAGCACTGAGGGCCCTACGAGCAACAATACAGGTCTGTACAATAACAACACCCTGTTATAATGATACAATGAACGCATATAGTGCTATGCAATAATTATCAAAAGCACTCAAAAAGTTCTTCCATGTGTTGTAGTGCTGCTTATAAACTCCTAACAGCATGTTTTGCATACCTTTTTCAGAAAATATATTAAAACACATGCACTTGTTGTGAAAGTCACGTGTTGGCTTTAAAATGTAAAATCTTCTTAAGGGTTTCCATACAAACAGAGCTTTCATAAAATCACCAGTGTGAATCAGATCAGCCTGAACTGCACAGAACTCAGATTTTATTGTCATTGGAGAACATATAAAATATCCCAGCCATGCATACTTTGAGCATTCTTTGCAAATAGTGTATTGATGTTTCCTGAGCCAAAGTCAATATGCATGACAGAGATTTGTGGATCTCTGATGTCATCGAGGTAATATGTGAGTTTGATTGGAGTGTAATGTATCTGTGCATCCTCAGGTGTCAGTTACTTTAAAGGTTTATTGCTCAGGTGAAACAAACGTGCACTGATTGCCACGTGGCAATGGCGGGCAGTGGGATAGTTGGCAGTTTGTCAGTTCCGTTACAGGGTTGCCAGCTTTGGATCTGAAATAGAGGGGGTTTTATCGCCACTGTGGCCATGACAGAATTTGCCTTGCTTTCAGCTTTCAGTGCACTGCAAACCTGACCGAGTCTGAAGTGGATCTGTCCTGGATAAGAACATGCACGGGTCAAATTCCATCGTGAAAGCAAAAGAAGGGGATAAGAAATTCTATTTTGCATTAAAAGAGATATATTTTATAAATAGTTTGTTTAGGGACATAAAGATTTTTGCACTGAGGCATTTTATCTATATATTTTAGCACATTTACCCCCAAAATTCTTACTGACATAATGCAAAAAAGTCATTACTGTAAAATAAAAACAAAAAGCAAAAATATTAAAGTTAGAGTAATATAATTTGGCTGTTTTTAGTTGATATGCTAAAATAATTCAAACTAAAACTGAACAAAACTATATCCAAACATCTTAAAATGCAACAAAAACTAAAATATAAAAACAAATATACAAAATATTCATCAAAACTGTATTTGCGTTTGACTGATGCTTTTGTTTTTCTTAAACAAAATACATAATGTGAACCCCTGGAAAGTTGTTCCATTCACTCCAAGTCACTCATTTACCTGCGACACAAATACAGAGGCTTTCACAGTCGTACTGCAGCATCCCTTGCTGAAGTTACATGATCATGCATTGACAAACTGATCCACTCAAACTGTCCCGCTGGAGAATGTCTCAGTGCAGCTTGTGGTCAGGCTGCATCATCCCGGCCTCCTCAGCTGCAGGGACTTGTGGGTAATCAATTTTTAATGCACGGCCCTATCCTTTATTTAATCGTGTTCTATTCTAAGAGAAGCTCTCTGGTGTGACCCTTGGGGAGTATGTGAGACGGGACGGAGGGGAGAAAAAGAAACTGACAGTTGAGTTATTTATTTATTTTGCCGTGGAGTCGGATTGCTTAATGCTAGCAGCATTGCCATGCCAGTTAAGCCAGGCTTAATGAGACCAGCACAGGACTGGAACTGGTGTGAACAATAAACACCATCCAGTGACCCTGCCAGCTTAATCACACTGACTCCAGCACAGTCAATATGAGCTCCGTTTGACTGTATATTGACAGTGGAGATGGACAGTGCAGTGATGAAAACTCGACAGGAGAACACAGAAGACGCTGAATCCTCTGTGGGAATGTAGAGAGACAGGAGGAGCGGTGGATTATGGGATAGAGTGAGAGAGAGAAAACACCCTGTGGGTACTGATGGAAAGAGCGAAGGGAAATGCTTTCATCTTAACCCTTGAGGATAACTAAGTACTGTTAACTAAACCGCAGGAAAACTTTCTTACACACATACACTCACAGACACACTTTGGTATTGTGATTACGATGTGTGTGTGTGTTGGAAATTTCTTTTAAAAATTCTATTCTATTCTATTCTCTGTTTGATTTATGTAAAAGTGATAGCAACAAATTGTTTATAAAAACTGTTCTGTTATGTTATGTATTTAATTTAGTCTAATCCTGATAAGGTGCTATTCTATTCTATTCTATTCTATTCTATTCTATTCTATTCTATTCTGTGTTTGATTTATGTAAAAGTGATAGCAACAAGTTCTGTTCTGTTCAATTCTATTCTATTCCACTCTAATCTAGTGTGTGTGTGTGTGTGTGTGTGTGTTGGTTAAAAAAAATGAATACAAATTTCTATTCTTTCTATTCTATTCTATTCTATTCTATTCTATTCTATTGTGTTTGATTTATGTAAATTGTAGTGTATAAAAAAGTGTTTTATGTTGTGTATTTAATTTAGTCCAATCATGAAACAGTGCTATTCTATTCCATTCTATGTGTGTGTGTGTGTGTGTGTGTGATTTAGTCCAATCATGGAAAAGTGCTAGCAACAAGTTCTATTCTATTCTATTCCACTCTACTCTACAGTCCCTGACAAAAGTTTTGTCGCTTGTGTACAAATTGACCTCAAGTGCCGCTGAAATATATTTCTAATCAAGA
>JAUCMS010000079.1:1256686-1269715 GCA_032357445.1 Enteromius radiatus
TTGCATATACCCGTGCTACAGCCAATCAGAGCAGACCTCCTCATTACTATTCATGAACCTTCCAAATAAGGCAAAACCAGACTGTTTCATTCTAGGGTCAAATTCTAGGGTTGTAAATGGACCTGTAAAACCGTTTATGGCCATTTTTTCTCCTTACCTAAGCTACTATGTACATATCAGACAACAATTTAAAATATTCTCTCAATGCATTCTAGGGCACCTTTAAACCGTTGCATCTGGTTAAAATACGACAAATCAAGCAATGTTTACAAGCAAAAAAAGTTATATATTTTGATTTGTGAGAAACAACATGGACTTTCACTGGAGGAAGTGTTATTATGGATTATGCACTCATATTTTAGTGGTTAAAAACATCTTAATGATGGATTTGTTTCTTACAAACTTGCAGTTGTTGGCTTCACAAGATGTTAATTGATGGGCTAAACTGGAGTGGTGTGTATTATTGTGATGTTTTTATCAGCTGTTTGGACTCTCATTCTGACGGCACCCATTCACTCCAGAGGATCCATTGCTGAGCACATTTGCTGCATTTCTCCAAATCTTAGATGGCCTGAGGGTGAGTGAACGTTCAGTAAATACTTTTCCTGTAACATCTTCCTGCAGGATCAGTATCAGTTCCTCTACAAAGCGATCCTGAGCTTGGTGAGCACCAAGGAGGACGAGAGGGCTCTTCATTACTCGGAAAACAACGGCACGGTTCCCGCCAACCCGTCAGAAAGCCTGGAGTCTTTGATGTAGCTATACAGAGCACTGTCACCCTTCACCCAAGGAAATGTACATTGAATCAAGAGAAAGTAGTTTTTGACGTCTGTACACGCACAGACACACACGTGGGTACAGGATATACTGTCATTCGGTCTTTTATTGTGCCTTTTTGTTACCTTTGTACTTTAAAATGCTTTGATATAATATTATTGTTGTAACTAATGCCAAAATTTCTACTCTTTGGAGAAGCAGTGACTGCTGTATTGCTGGTGATGTCTTAGGTTTAGTCGGACATAACTGTTGAAAAAATATTTATAAGTAGCAGGGCAGATGATTTCTTACGGTATCTATTTTGGGGGTAAAAAATCTTAGATATAAAAGCGTTCTTGAATGTAGCCTCATAGTACAGAAGAGAGAGGTGTGATTCTAATATATAAAACCATCGGCCACACCGACAGACCAAAACACATTTATATGACTAGTGTGTGTGTTTTTTTTACTATGTTTGTTATTGTAGCAATTGAACATTTCATTTTTTTTTTAATTGTAGAAATTCAAGATTTAAATAGTTTTTTTATTAACTTAGCTGATATGTTGTAACAGACATTTACACACCATTCTAATAATTTGACTGCATCCTTCTAGATTTAAATTAGCAGTGAATCTCTGTGCCGTTTCATTACCACCATTCAATTATTTATCTCCATATGTATCGACTTTTATTTAAATTGTCTAATCGTTTAGGCCTTTTGTCAAGCATTAACCCAGGATGTACTTGGATACAAGAACGAAAGCACAATAAAAATAAACAAAAGAGGATTTTACATGCACATCATTCCTTCTACTGTTTGTCATTTCTGTTTGCTATAATTATGCCCCTCCCCCTTTTATATGGGATTGAGGTTTAGCCTAAATTTGTAGTTTGCATTTTTACTCTGGTATAAGTATTACACATGCAGATTTCATGATCTTCCAAGTCCCTAGACACATTCTATAGCACAAATTCATAATAATGCAAAAACTAACACTGATTATTTTTTTTCATTGCTTTTCAGTGTATTAAGTGTGTTTACTAATCATCTGAAAATTAGTTGGCTTGATGTGTATTTTAGGTCATTTATAGCCTTTATTAGACCTTGAGCAGGGCCATAAGGCTACAACTGCAAATCAGAATTTATTAATAAAATACAATTTTACTCTTAATTAGTTCAAATGGCCCTCATTAAGTCAAGTTTCTTTCTGGCTGCCTGTTTAAGTCACAGGTAAAAACTTAAGGGCCAGGTTTAGTTTAAGCCAGGACTAGGCCTTTTATGTTAAATTATGATATTTAAGCAGCTTTTACAAAAATGCTTTAGAAGAAAACATTACAGGTGTGCATCTTGACACAGAACAATGACGTATTAGAAGATTTGTCTGAGCAAGATATTTTCACTTGAGCATTTTAGTCCGGGACTAGTTTAAGCCTCGTCTGTGAAGCAGTGATTGATTGTGTAAATAGATTTTGCATGAGCTCAATATTTTATGACATGTATTAGAAATGATCAGATCATCTTGGGTATAATTTTCACCTCTATGACGAAAATGCACAACTTAAATGGACAATGTTTATTGATTGATTTATTATTTAATATAAACATTATATGTACATGAACATCATGAGACTTCAGATGGGCCATTTCCACTGGCTCACCGGAGCTTCCTCTATGAGAGGCTCCCACGGTTTCCATTCAGTCATCTTCCTGGACAAAGCCAGCTCGGCCTCGGCCTGGAGACACAGCAGACAGATCGAGGTACAGCACACTGTATTCACTTCCTATAAGCTTACTGTAAATGAGGATCAGAGATCTTCACTTCTTCTCACCTGTGAAATAACCTCCTCAATCTGTCCACAGCTGATCTTCTTTTCAAGCTTTTCTACATCTGGCTCCTTTATGGCACCAAATACAAACACATACAAATCAATACAATTTCATGCATCAGTTAAAGACAACAATCTGATTTTTTTTTACCCTATTAAAAGTCTATTTTCAATATCTTACAGATTTGACGTGGTTGAACCTCTCGGTGATCAGTTGCTCAGTGTATTTCCTGTAGGCAGCATCCTGAGGCATAGTCTGTAGAGAGCCCAGGATCTTCGTGTACAGAATCCGAAGACGCTTCAGGAGAGAAAGCAACAGTTCAATAGCTGCCAATCACATAATGCACAATTCCTCTAACTTTTGCAAGAGAAAAACACACATAGATAGAGTAAACTTGCGGATTAAAATTTGAATTAATAAAAATAAAAACTCACCTCATGTGGATTGTGGGAGACAGCAAGGCCAACCAAGCCTGTGGTCTAAAAACAAGACGATCAAGAGATGCATATTTCCATGCATGAGCGTTATTCTTTTATGAAACCGTCAAAACAACGTATGCAATAAGATCATTCAACATTGAACCATTAATATACGCAAATATCCAATGTCACAATTGTGCTACAAAGACATTAACGCATGTAACGTTAGTCGTATAAATCAAACTCGATGTAAATGCATGACATTTACAGCTCCAGAAAGACATTTAACCATCAAACTAATCACTTGCATTATTATAAACGCTATTTTCTGTGGGATGGCTATAATTCAGGTTTCGCTACACTTGTCATCATCATACTCGACCAAAACAAAGCACGTCTCACGCACTTATATGCGTACACACGCTGAGAACAACCGTATATAAGCGGAGATATCTGAACGCCCCATTGTTTTATATATATTATATTAGCTTAATTTACAGATGAAATCAATAAGTATTATGAATATATTTCCATGACCTCCGCACGTACCTTCTTGATCACACCAGCCATTTCTGCCTGTATGCGATTCAACAACTTCCGTCGCATGAGTGTGACGTCCATGCAGTAGCTGATAAAATATAGGTCTATACTGTAAATACTGTAAATCTTTTAAGCTATTTTTAAATCTATCTTTTCTTTTCCCCTCCTAAAAGCAATATGTCGGTTAATGAAATGTTTTTGTTTTCTTAGCTATAGCCGAACGTTAGATTTTTTTATGTTCATGCTCTCGATTTTGTTTTTGTTTCTCTCTCTCTGTATACTCTTTGCTTTATTAAATATTATTTAGCTAATTTGTTCTTTCTTTTTTCTCTAGGCTATATGATCTAAGTTGAATGTATTAAATATTGTTTTAAATTATTGTTTCGTAGGGTATGTTCAGTTTAATTAATTGCTCCCAGGTTAACCAGCACTCCACATCAATAAGAAATGGAAGCGTCTGCTCAAATAAAACCGACTTGCCTTTACTCCCACAAGATGGCGCGATTGTTCCGGGATCATCTCAACACGCGTTTCAGTCATAATTCTATGGCATTAAACCGGAATCCTCCCTCTTCAAATAAGCTATATATTATGAACAGCCAAAATTAATATATGATTATTATACCCGTATAATTTTCCCCCTGAAACACAAAAGCAGAAGTTTAGCAGAATGCTCTTTTTAATAACTTTTAAAATGCTTCATACTACTTTCACGCTATATCACATGCCAGCTGTCAATTTCACCAGCCATAACGTTTTATATTAATTTGTTTTTAACGTTTATAGCCTCACTTTTGTTACTGCTGTATGCATGCCGTATGCGTATAGAATACTCCCAATAACAAAGAGCCAAGCCATGCTGCACTATTTATAAGGGCGGCTGCGCATGCGCAGCGTGAGCACCGCTCCGCTCCGCTTCTATTGACACGAGTTAAATACGCACACACACAGAGAGAGAGAGTACACCTTACAGCAGATACAGCGGGGCTTCAGTGAATGCAGAAATGACTTCTGTATGGTTTTGAATATGACAGCGCGAGCGGGATATGGGACGTAGGGGGTGCGTGGTGTTTAAGGTGACATTCCCATGGCCAGAAGCAGCGCGCGCGGGCTGCTCCGCGACAGCAACAGCAAACTGGACTCTTTCCTCAAGAGGAACACCAGCCGGGATGTGTACGAGCGGATCCGGGTCTACGAGCCGTGTGTCGTGGTCTCGGTCTCGGTCAAGAAGGTGTTCATGCATGTGATCTTGAGCGATGAGCGCGTGTATCTGAGCGAGTATCAGCCGCGCGCGCTGCGAGAGGCGCTCAGCTTCAGACACGTCAAGAGCATCGAGCTGGTGAGAGACACAGAAACCAATTTATTATCGCATGCACGAGTACAATGACTACAAGTCATTACAAAGAGAATGCAACAATTAAAAAGCGTTCTTGTTCATCTAAAGGTTAGAGAAAACTTTATGGGAACATGTCATTTTATCATTTCCCAACCATTATGGGAAGGTTGGCTTGTAACTTGTAACAACGTCCAAGTAAAATCATTGAGAGAAACATTTTTTTTCTACAATGTTATTAAGGTAAGATTGCTTTACACAATAATAAAATAACAGTACAAGGCAATGCAATTTGCACATCAATAAAAACTATAAGAATCATAGATTGCATATAGCCTAAATAAAAAAAAAATATTATTTGTGGTATTTTGATAATTATTTTTTATTTCATTAATTTATTGCCAAATTAATTAACTTATAATTTAACTTGGCCACACTCTTCTGAGCAGGATTCACGTGTGTTTACTAGAAATTCAGAGTTTAGAGTTCACTAAAAATACATAAAATGTGGTAAGAATAACTCTTTGTGAGAGCAATCTCCACATTAAGTTATTACAAATTTAAAAAGTAAAAAATCATAAATGAATCACCCAAAAACATTTTACACGACGAGACTTTGCACACTTATTTTTTGTATATTTATTAAAAAAAAATATATTTCTCATTCTCTCACCAAATTGCTTGAGTAATTGTGTATAAATATATATTATTTATTAAATTATATAATGTATTATTTAAGTAGATTAACGAACAGTCACGTGTTATTTATTTACTGGTATTTTATAAATCATACATCACTCTCCGCTGAGTCAGTGTGTTCTAAATGTCAGCTAAAGCAGGACTGTCTGCAAAGACAAAGCTAATTATAGTGAGGACGTTTGCTTATCCTGTCATCTTAAACTGCTTAAAGAAGGTGTGTTTAGTAAGCTGAAGTACAGCTCAAAGCATGAGTCATGGATCGCTGAAAAAACGGAAAACACACACACATCAAACATGTAAATGTCAGAATTACAGAGAAAAGCAATGCATCTGTCATTAACATACAGTAAGTGCAAATGCATTTTCCTCGGAAGTACAATATGCATAGTAATGATTCTAACTGATCACTGATGATTAGATGGTATTAAATGGTCTTTAAATGTCTTTTCTTACAGATCAATGATTTGCCGGATTTCCTCAGCGGACAGGACCGTGAACGCTCCATGCATATCCGTGTTGTTTATGCCGCAAAGGATCCTGGGAAAGAGAGCCCAAAACCCAAAGGATCCCTGCAGAATGAGCCATCATTTCCATTGCGAGGACGCAACCCGAGTGCCCGTCACTCTCTGGAGGGTAAAGAAGCTTGTTAATTCAATCAGGGATTCATTATTAATCAGAAATTAATAGCATGAGTGGATAACCGCTGGCTATTATTAGAGTCCCTGGACAGTGTCTGTTAATCCGTGAGCTGAGGGATGAAGCAGCAGTTCTGACACCCGTCTAACCCACACTGACACGCGTGTGTCACTCAGCTGTGAGTTAATGTTTATAGAGACACTTCTGTGCTGAGATTTAGTGTACGGAAGAGCAGAAAAGCTGCTTAACTAGCCCCGGATAAACAGCTGAAGCAGGGACCGGACACACAAAAACACTTTTTATCTTAGCAAACAAGCTGAAAAATGAAACACATTCTCAGTATGTAAACGAACAGCAGAGACAGACGTGAAACAATGGCAAATCAGTTAAGAACTATGAAAATATGTACATTATTACTCATTTAGTGACTTGAAAAAGAATACCTGGTGTTGTCAAGCAATTAATCACATCTAATATAAAAGTGTGTACTGTATATTCATTAGTATATATAAATATGTTAAATATATATAATATAAAATAATTGTTTAAAAATATATACAGTACACACTCAAAAAACGTATAAATATATGTGTTTGTATTTATATATGCATAATAAATATGCACAGTACACACTTTTATTTTGGACAGCACTACTAATAACATATATTAAGGTCTTTCCAATCTTCAAGGTAAAATTACAACATTCTTAAAATTATATTGTACATTCAAAACACAATATTAATATTAAAAATATATATTTCATTCTTAAATATTAATAAAATATGGGACAGCTGTATATACCTATATTTTTATCTAATGAATAATACTAAAAGTTAATGTGATACGGCAAACTGCAAGGTTTTTAACATTTTCATATATTTATTTTAGCATTTTTTCATTTTGGAATGACGGCATTAGACATCCCATCATATTTAAAAAGTATATTACATAATTAAGTATTTTATTAAATATTATTATATACAAAATTATAATTTAAAAAAATTAATTTTAAAAATAATATATATATATATATTGTTTTAGTAAACAGCACTAAAAGTTATTTAATATATAATTATATAGTAAAATAGTTTATAATAACCACTTTTTTAAAAATACATTTTTCTTTATTTTTATTTTTTGTTTGTTTTTTGCAACTTAAAAATAATTTAATGCTGTCAAAGAGTTAATCACCATTAATCATACAAAATAAGCTTTTCTTTTCATATGTGTGCTTTATGTATATTTATTAAGGTACACACGTACACGCACATGTTTTGAAAATATTTGCATGCATATATTTATATTAATATAACTTATACATATAAATATATTTAATATATAAAAGTAACATTTTTACATGCATTGGTGTGTATTTATACATAAATATCCACAGTACACAGTACACACACATATATATATTATGTAAACAAAAACATTTTGTATATGCGATTAATCGCAATTAATCATTTACAACAAGAAGATATATTCAAGTCCTGTCCATATAAATGTATATATGCCTTATATGCCTATGCCTTATGCCTAAAAACAGTCAGATGTATAAAGTAAATGTACATGTCATCTGATCTTGAGAACGCAGTAAGAGTGTTTTGTGCTCCTGCAGGCGCGAGTCCCCGTGAGTCCTCCAGCTGGAGAATCTCTCCCACATCAATGAGGTACAGTGTTAACAGCCTCACACGAGCATCACAATGAGCCTTTCTAACGCTTTATCTCCAGCTCGCAGCTTTTACTGCCTCTCGCAGCCAGCAGACTCGTTTGCTTAGCAACTCCAGCCCAAGCCATCATATTAAACTACAATCAATGCAGAGATATTCTGAGTCCCGCTGCTCTGTTCCTCACGGGACGCTCCCGTGTTGTGCTTCGCTGCTTAGAAACATTGATTGAGTCTGTGCTAAGATATCACAGATGCATGATTTAAAGGTTCAAAGGTCAGCTGAATTGTTTAACATACATCAGCAGCATCACAAATAAATGTGTGTTGGGGTTTTATCGAGTGACATGCAACAGAAAGCATTTGTTTAATGGACTTTTTAGTA
The DNA here is from genome assembly GCA_032357445.1 of Enteromius radiatus. NCBI lineage: Eukaryota > Metazoa > Chordata > Actinopteri > Cypriniformes > Cyprinidae > Enteromius > Enteromius radiatus. The sequence continues at coordinate 1,264,953 of JAUCMS010000079.1, forward strand.
ACTTATTGCACTGTAGTTTATAGTGGTTAGAAATTAAGAAAATACAAATTTAAATGTGTATATTTATTATGTATATATAAATGCACACACATACAGTATATGTTTTGAAAATATTTTTATACATTTATATATTGATATTCTTATATTTCATATTATAGAGTATATAAATTATACATAACTGTATTTCATATATAAAGAAAAATATTTTTCTTATATATATATATATATATATACATACATGCATGTGTTTCTATTTATATATACACAATAAATATGCAAATATACACAGTACACACACACACACGCACATATATTATGTAAAGCAAAACTTTTATTATGGATGCAGTTTGTGATTAATCGTTTTACAGCACTAGTTAGAATACAGTTTTCCATTTATGCTGTTTTATTTTGTTTGCATTCATTTGATTAAAATCCTGTCATGTGTAATTTTATTGTTGTAATTTGCATACTTCTCTCTGAAGCTCTGTAATGTGAGCGTCTGAAGAGGAAATGAGGAGAGCAGAGAGGTCACGTTTCATATTAATGATTAATGAGCGCAGATAAAAGACTAGCATAGATTAAGTGTTCAGGCTATATATAACTGCTATATCATGTTTGCTGTTTTCGTGCTAGTTAATTAACCAATTCACAAGTGCTGGTTTAGTATTATCAGGATAGTTAAAGTGAACCAAAATCTAAAAGCTAAAAAGACTTTAAAAACTCGCCACTTCTTCCTTTAACCAGAATAAATTCAAATGTAAACAACCTTATTCAAAAACCTTAAACATGACAGTTTTTTATTCCAGAATTGTATTTTATTTTCAACATTGATGTAAAAAAAATAATCATTAATTAAATTAAACAATTTATTCATAAATTAAAATAGACATATTAAAAAAACTAAATAAAATAAAAATGACAAAGCACGCAAATCATTTACTAAAATTAAAATCTAAAAATAAAGTATCTGAATTTTGGTATGTATTTAATTTTAAATATATATATATTATTATTTGTTTATTATTATTTTAGTGCACTTGTAATTTTTCTTGTCATAATTATTATTATTTTAAATAAAAAATATTTATTATTGTTTTAGTTATTTATTTCAGTTTTAGCTTTCATAGAGTAACTATAGTACTTATTTCAAAGAAACATTTTAATCTTAAGTTGTTTATTTATTATTTAAATTTTATTTCAAATTTCAATTACCAATAACACTTAATATTGGTTAACAACATTAGTAAACATGAACTTAAAATGAACACGTCTACAGCATTTATTAATCTTGTTTAATGTTTATTTCAACATTTACTAAAGCATTTTTGAAATCACAATTAAGTTGTGTTTTTTTAACATTAGTTAATGTACTGTGAACTAACACGAATAACACAACATTTGTATTAACTAAGATTAGTAAAGAGGAATAAATAGTGTAATGAATGCATGGCTCATGTTAGTTAATACAACTAATGTTAACAAATGACATCTTATTGTAAAATTATACTTTTAGTCATAATGAAAGCTTTAAATGGCGAAAAGCACTTGTTTTCTAAAGCTGATATCCGCTGCTGTTGTGCGTTTTACAGCGTTTTCAGTCCATGACTTTACGGCGGTGAGCAGAGGAGGAGGACTGGCGTCATTCGTGCTGTTGCCAGGGCACAAGATGAGCAATAAACGTCCAATTAAAAGACCCTATTTGTCTCCGCAAAACATGTCAGCCTGGCGCTCTTAACAACACATGTTTGTGGGAGAAACCAGCCAGAGCCCAGCCCGACCCCAGAGACGCCATTAGTTCACGTTTAGCACATATTTGTGAGCACTCGCCAATGAGGAGTAAACCACAAGGAAAGGGCTTTAAAGCCAGCTTTTCCTCAAATTAACTTTCGACTGAAGGCTTTATTGGAGCGGCTGTACAGAGACGGCCTGCCAGCAGTTTTTAGATTTCAGTATGAGAAGGAAAAGTAGGTCAGTGCACCTAAAAAAAGGTTTGTGGGCATCACTGGAGGAATATAGTGAGGAGGTTGAGGGGTATGGAACGATTTTCTCTTTATCCCGCATCCTATTAGAAAAGATTGAAATGAGAGGATGATGATGATGATGATTGTCTGAGCGCCTCCTGGTGGAGATGATCTGTGAGTGCTTCATCGAAGGCCCTGTTCAGTCAGCTCAGAGGAGATCAGCTTCATTATAAATACATCTATCTTAGATCAGTTTATTAGAAAGTATTTTTTCTAGTTCGAGACCTTGAGTACATGCTTCAAATTGAAACTTAAAACCGAAATGTATCATTTTAAAGACATTTATGTTTTGTTTTATTTTATTATAGTTTTTATAAATATTTTGAAATAGCTTTTATTTCTATACTTTCCATGATTAATTTTAGTGAAATTTTTAATGATTTTGTAGCATGTTTGTATCTTTTTGTTACCCTTTTGTTTCTTTTTATCTCTATATTACTTTTTATTTATTTATTTTTATTCCAGTTTTATTTTTATTTGAAAGTTTTCCTTTCCAACTAGTTAAAATCCTTTTTACAAATATTTTATTTTATTTATATTTAACATTTAATTTATTTCAAGATTTTTTTTTTATTATTTTACTTTTAGTTAACTATAATAGCATTGGTTGCCATGTCATAAGATTAAAAAATATTAATTATATGATTAATAATACCATTAATTGTATATAGTTATTTAAATAATAATTAATAACAATAATTAAATGATTATAAGCATCATCAATACTTTTATTGCCGTTTTTCTAACCTTTTTTTTTTTTGGCTGTGCTTGTAAGAAAGTCTTAAAGGGATAGTTCACCCAAACATTTTTACAAAAACTTAAGCTGTATGAGATCATAAAATAATATTTTATTTATTTATTTTAAGTATGTGGTTAAGTAAACAGTTTCTGGTCCTCGTTGACTCCCACAGTACTTTTTCCATACTATGGATGTCAATGGGTGCCGGCAACTGTGTGTTCACTAACATTCTTCAAAATATCTTCTTTTATATTTAGCAAAAAAATAAAACTCGTACAGGTTTGAGAACAGCATGAGTGTGGGAAAATGATGACAGAAATGTCATTTTTGGGTGAACTGTTGTATCTCTTTAAGATCTTTACCACCTTGACTTGCCCTAAACACTCATGTAAGTTTGTCTGTTCTAGTGATGGTGGTCTGGAGGAAGAAGAAGGCAGCGTCATTCCGAAGAGACGTTCAGCTTCCTGTCCGAACCCGGATGTGTTGTCTCTGGCGGTGTTTGACACGCCTCCCGCTCACTCCTCCAGCTCCAGCGCTTCAGTCTCCACAGCTCTGATGAGGAGAACCATGGCTGAGGAAAAAGAGGAAGAGTTACACCTTTACTCTGTGTCTCCGTCATCACGAATATACCTTCACCTGCAGAGCTCCTGGAGCAGCTACATCATAGTAAGTGTTTGTGGAGTCTGTTTCTACTCGCTTTGTGTTTATTGGTCGACATTCACATTTATTTCACATTTGACCATTGTTGCATGCAAGTAATACGCATATATTGGAAGTCTATGCAAAGTATTGGCAGTATATAGGTTTAAGGTTAAAGTCCGTTTGAAATCAAAATTATATATATATATATATATAGTCAATTATTTATGATATATATTTATATATTTTTTTATATATATAAAATAAATTAAATATTATCCATAATACAACATAAAATAAATATTGCAGTCTTTCCCCTTCTTTATTATACATCTTTAATTTTCCTTAAAAATAATTTTCCACTTTAAAACCCATTTTTTTGTAGCGATCGACTCTGATGCTGGACCCAGAGTACAGGAAGAGATGTGGCATCTCCTCCTCTTCTCCTCAGAAACAGAAATATCCGAAAACCAGGTACTGCGTCCCTCTGACTGAACTGTTTCTGTGTGTGGGCAGTGTAAGAAGGTGTCTGCTGATGTGTTTTCAGCTGGGAACGGACGTGTCACTTGTTCGGTCAGTTGAGCGGAGAGCTGCTGCAGGAGAACATCAGCCTGGAGAGTCTGTATTTACTCCTGCAGGAGCTGCACATGGCCACGAACCGCAACCCCACCATCAAAAAACTCTTCTGGAGGGTAACGTGCAGCTGTCTTCATTCACATGTTCACTGTTCATCCACAAATTAAAAATTCCCTCATAAAATCCTTCTTTTTTTGCTCCTTAGTCACCAGACCTTTATCCTTTCCTGGTGAAAACGCTGTCTGAAAGCTCTCAGGACGGCCAGGAGGGAGTTCACACAGCCGACAGACTTCTGTAAGCCTGGACCACAAAAACAGTCATGAGGGTCACTTATTAATAAGTGTATATATAATTCAGCTTTTCAGTGATATATGGTTTGTTAGAATAGATTATTTGCCTCAGACACAATTATTTGAAAATTACTTCAAGTCCTTAGAATGAAATTTTGATATATTGATTAATATCCTGATTTTTGGCATAAAAGATGATCTGTATATTATAGTGTTTGGAAAACATTAGGAGAAAACATTCTTAACGTTATGTTTCTGTAATGTTCTTTTATTTTCGGAATGTGAGGTTATTTGAATTTGAAAATTATTCAAACATATTTGTTACATTTAAATAATGTTCTAATCATGTCAAGAAACATTTACATTTCAGTCCCATATAACAAGCTAAACGTTCTGTGTTTATTTACAGCTTAATGTTCTCAACTTCAAACTAGGGCTGTGCAATATGGACAAAATAATCATATTGCGATTTTTTGAATGAATATTGCGATTTGATTT
>JAUCMS010000079.1:1278463-1293463 GCA_032357445.1 Enteromius radiatus
AATTCACTTGTAATGTCATGCTAATGTTCATTAATAAATGTAATAGTTTGTCAGTAAAGGATCTGTTGTAAATACTTTCTTATATGATATGATGTAAAATGTGCAAGAAACACCTTGTGGTTTCAGAAATTTTTAGAGTTAACTTTTGAAACTGAGAAAACAGCCGTTTCATTTCTTTCTTTTGTTTTTCAGTCGTGTCCCATTTGTTTGTGCGCGTTTTTCCCATCGTGTTATAGCCTAGTCGTTTAATTGTTTTTTTAAGCCTCCATAATGTACTACGGGTATCTTAAATGCACTTTTAAAATGAAAGTAAGATTACTTTTTCCTGGTGTTTAAACACAGCAAAAATTCTTTTGACGAACACAGGACCTGAGGCGGTGCGCAGAGTTTGGTACTCTTGGCTTTATACGGTTTGTTAAGAGATTATGCGGAGTCGCCTCTGATAGGAGCAGTTTCACGTCAATCATACATTAGCGTTCTCCTATTGGTCAGACGGGTTGCCCGTCTTCCGCGAATTTCCGTACTCCCTGAGTGAGCTTTAAATGTAACAGCCAATCTGATTGGTCGCCACATGAATTCCAAAGGCGGGGCATTGGATAGAAAAGTTTAGCATTTTTAAGGCGAATATGCGTAGTGTTTACAAACAGCGTAACAAAACAGAAACTCCCTGATAAGCGCATATAATAATATTTGCTTGGAAACATCCGAGCTTTTTTCTGAAAGTATCACAGTCCACAAACAGTCCTTTGTAAACAAATTTTGCAACTCCCATCATTTCCCCGCCCCAAATTCCTGGTCGCCTGTGAAGGGACGACATTTCTCAAGGAAGCTGAGAGGAAAGTTCCGACAACACTGGCGACAGACGCACAACTTATACCCAACCTTGCGCTGACAACACAAGATTCACCCCGAATCGTGACCTGACGGGTATTTTGACGGATACGCTGACAAATAGTCGTTTGTGGAGTCGTTGAAACGACGCCGCGCGTGACGGTTTACTACAGACGCAGATCGAGGCATGGAGATAATGGATAGCGGAGAAACGTTTCTTCAATGGGACAAAAATCTCAGTGAATTGTCCGAACCCGGGGATAACGACATTTTATACAGCACTGTAAGTAGGCATCTTCCTACAATGCCGTGGCAGCATTGCCATCTTCACTTAACACCTAGATGGCATGTTTTGATGTGTTGCAACTAGTGTCAGATCACCCATAATGCAAATAAACAACATAATCCCGTCATATACAAGTTTTTAAATCACACGGAGGCTCTATAGGAGTTTGTCAGACAACTATGTGCCTTTGGGTTCCACTTGGCTCCAAGGGATAAAGTTCAGATGGTGCAGTCACCCACTGTATCTTTCTCATGCAGTGCCACACAAAGCAATGTAGATAAGTTTAGCCCATTTGGATAAAGACAGAATATAGTGCTCAAAGCTTTGAAGAGTTGCTGCAGGTTATGTAATAATAGGGTCGCGTTCCAACCTCTGCTCAAAGGGGCCTCTACTTGCTGCCTAATTAGGGGGTTCACAGTTGGGTAGTTGGTGCATAAAGATCCATGTACTTTTTTTCGTTGATTCAACATGAAGTATGTAAAATGTACATGGATGTGTCAAGGAAAGTGTATTTTGGTCTCATGTTTGTAATTTTTCACTGTAAAAGCGGGATGGCAGTGCTTGTGTCTTTACACACAACTGTTTAATGCTGCTCAGAGTTAGAAGGAATGCATTTAGACAGATGCAAAGATAACTGTATGCTTTGATACTAGGGCCTGAATGCTTTTTATAATGCAGCAGAAGTTAATTCCTGATGTGTGGCATATTACGAGCGGTTTCTTAGTCGACATCCTGATTAAATTAGAAGACACGGCACATAACGCCTTTCCAGATGGCATGAAAGCCAGCGGTGGAGGTGCAGCAGTTTCATGGCCCGACAGTATCAGGGCGGTAACGTACACTTCCAGGAGAACTATATATGCTTTGTAAAGGTTGTGAAGGGTTCATATTCTCCTTCACCTTTAGAACAGAACGGGGTCTTTGTTTAAGGGTCCCAGCGGCCCCCTCTAAACACATACACGCTCCCCCACCTCACGGGTCTGTATGTGCCGGTCCTCCTCACTTTTACTTTTGCTCCCCAGGGTTTGTTGACATGAAATTCCACACAACAATGCAAACTGTCCTCAGTTAGAGAGAAAAGAGCTTGCTTTGTGGGTTCAGTCTGTTATCGTCATGCATGTTGCATGTGGGCTGTTTCCTTCTGCATTATAATTCATCATTGCATGCCAGATGACTTTCAAAATTGAAATTATGTTCTAATTTTATGGCATTAGGGTGATGTTTAGCGTAATATTTAACTGACAGATATCTTCATAGTTCCTTAGATAATTTATTGCATTAAGAAATACATTTTATTTAATTACATTTTTTTTGGTACACATTTTCATAAATGTTGCATCATATTCATAAATATGCATTTGCACATATTCCCAGAACAAATATATATACACCGTTTAAAGAGGGATTTAAATTTAATTTTGTTAATAGATTAAAGTTTTTATTATTGATACTTCTCTTTTTATAACTACACCAATCAAAACATTCTGTCAAAGGGCATTTGTACCATGTTTTTTGGAATTAAAACTCAGATATAAGACGATATATGAGCAAACACCACTCAATATTATTGGGAATAAAGCTGAAAGTTTGTGTGTAAGTTCTACTGAAGTGGAGATTTATAGCTTGTTTTTGAAATCTACATATAAATAGATAAATTACATGAAAATAGAGTGTATTCGAGATGTTTCCCTTCCACTGTAATCTAAAACAGTGCAAAATCTCAATGTTTCTTGACTTCATGCATATCTATTGCTGAACGATCTTATTTAAGGAATGCAAACATGCCCTTTTTATGACTTAATAGGCCTAGTGATTGTCTCCTGTGACTGATAGTTGCGGTTATGTCTTTATTCATTGTCCGCTTTCTATTGGGAAGAACTTGTATAGCGGGTGTGTGTTAAAGCTTTCCTGTAAAACAGGGTTTTTTTGTCACTTACTCTTGAACTAAAGTCTCATCTGTCAATTTTCAGGTGGTTTGAAATAGTAAAAATAACCCAAGGCTCATTCCCGGCTTCAGGACAGGGGTTGAGGATATGCTGAGGGGGGCAGTCAGGCTGTCATGCTCAGCATTTCTTAGTGCTGATAATCACAGCGACGCGATTAGTCTGGAAAGCACATTATCTCATGCAGACCGGGGCCTTGTGGCAACCAGATGTACTTTCCTGCCCCGATCCAGAAACCAGAGCAAATATGAGGAAAGGCATACCCTTGTGCACTAACCTGTTTGTTAATACTTCACTCAGCTGTAGTAGTTCATTGCGCATTTGCAAATGTTTTGTATCAGTAGCTCTCATTTGTCCCAGCTGATGGTTTGATGTTATGATCAGCCGTTGTTCAGGGAAGTGGGGTATTCATAGAAATCAATCAGCCTGATCTGTTGCTGATACACTGCTTAATTATTCTTGCTCATATTAAGTACAGGTCGTTTTGACCCAGAGTTTTGTTTTTTGTTTTCCCTAAGGAAACTAGTTAATGTTATCGCATTGGACTAAATCGGAACAGCGGTTTCTAGTGAACTAGGGTTGGGTTATTTTTATCAGGTTATATTGTACTACGGTTGGAGAGTTGGTTATACCGGTTGCACCGTACAGCATCTATATATTATTTAGAATACAGAGCGGGATGTGTCCCAGACAAGTCAAAGCATGGGAGGGCTTGTTATTAAAGGGTGTAACGCAAAGCTGAGTTTAGTTGTTTATGGTGATGGAAAAATAGTGCTGCAATAAAATAGAAGTGGTGTGGTTGGCTTATATCAAATGTGTGAGCATTCCTTCTCTGTGACCACACACACAATTAGTGATGGACTGATGAGGATATCTTAAGAAAATAAGTGGTCTATCTTGACTGTAGGGGCCGTGTGTGACTGTAAACACAGAACAGGAGTCTGGCTGGTTTAGCTTTGTATCTTTAAGGTCTTGTGGGGCTGGAAAGCTTTACATACTCATTTCTGCTTTTTTATAGGACGTGCACAATATTATATATATATATATATATATATATAAAGCATAAGAAACATATTCATTGCTTAAAAATAATAGTTAACTGAAATAAAATAAAATAAAGTATGTATTTGAGCTAGTTGCCATGGTGACATTTATCATTTAAATTTTTAGAATGCTAAAATTATTTAATAAATAAAAATAAAATAAATAAACATTTTAAAAGCAATAGTTTTTAAACTGTATATTTATCTAAAACTAACATTTTTGTTACTTTTCTGTTAAATCTTTTATCTGAAGTAAATATGAATCTAAAAAAATATTTAAAAAAATAATTATTTCATTTGACTTGATTATAAAAAGCTAAAAATCACAACATATTTACTGAAATTGAAAAATATAGTAAACTGATTAATTATAAATAATAATGATAGTAAAATAACTTTTGATACTGATACTAAAGTTCTCATTTTCATTATGATATAAATTGCGAGAATTAATTATTATAAAAAATGCAGCCAGCAAAAAAAAACAACTAGCAACAGCCCTAGCAATCGTATAGCAGCATATAGAAATTGCAATAGCAAGGAAAATAAGCATTTACATATAAATAGACACTGATGATTCAGATCAGGTCAGATTATCGACAGCATCCTGGTCTTTAAAATGTGTGTGGTCAGTGCACAGCATGCCAGGACAGCCTGATCTTGTGTTCCTGAGCTCTCTGACATTTTGATAACATTTGTCACTCAGGAATCATGTGGTGTTTGATGGCTGGAGGTTTAGGGACGGAGGGGTGAGTCGGTCTGTGTGCTCCGTCTTCTCCTCTCTGCTCTCCGTGGGACGGGTGGACACAGACTCGGCCTGTTCTCTGAGAGGGCAGGGCTTTCGTCCGTCGCTCTTGCAGGCTGCATCATTCTGCGACACACATTCTTGCACTCTTGATCTGAAAGGATGGTTTGTGTGAGCTGCAACTTGAGCCTGAACGTTGGCTGAGCATACACACATTCATTACTTATTACTGCGTCCCTGTTTATTCATCACCATCTTGTGGTTTCACTCATTCTTATCTGCCCATTCATTCTAAATGCCTCTTGGAGGCTGATCTCACTGTAAATAAAACAATGTATTTCCGCCAGTGAAGTTGTAATGGAGGGGCTGTGATGCAGGAAAGGTTATTAGCTTTGGGAGTATAACATTGCAAGAGAAACTTTTTTTTTCTGTGATAACAAAGCCACTGATTTTTTTTTTTTTTGTAAGCCATGACTTTGAAAGCACAATATATATATATATGTGTGTGTGTGTGTGTGTGTGTGTGTGTGTGTGTGTTTTACTTTTTAAATATAACATTTTTAAATATTAAATATACAAGTTATGTACTTTATATATATATATATATATATATATATATATACTTTTTTTGTTAACAAATTTATTGTAAATAATATAAGTAAATAATATTTAGATTTTATTTTAAAAATTAAATTATATTTTACAATGAAAGTACATTACTGCCTTTTCAAATAAATGTTACTTATTTAATTTAATTATTTAATTAAATTTGAATTCTAATTATTTTTTACATTTTGTAGCAAAAATTACTAAAATGTGTTTAAATACAAACAGTTGTATAATATAGTTTTAGTAGAATTCAGTAAAATTTATTTAGGAAAATCCAGTAAATTAAATACTTTTTTTGCATCTTTTTATTAAAATATTCGTACTTTTGTTATTTTATAAAAATGTACTTGTACTTTTATTATACAAAATAAGAAACCAAACAATCAGATATTAAAATAAATAGTAAGTCTGACTCAAAACAGTAAGACATATTCTCTGTTTGGGATACATCTCTCTCTGTATTTTCATTTAGAGCCACGGCATTATTTAATAGTTTACCGCATTATTTGTTGTGCAAATCAGTAGCAAGTTATACTTCCCTCATTTACACCATTGCTGCCTGTGTATTGGACATGCAGGGTGTCTTTCACTCCATTCAGGCAGACGTTTCCTGTTTTTCCCCTCAAAGAGCAAACAGATTGGTGATCAGGTGTTTCCAATCAATCCAGATTTGATTTATTTGTTATCCACCGTCACCGCATGTTTACATCCAGCGTCCATTAAGGTCACCATTGGCCAGATGTTGATTCGAGTGGAGTCGTTTCCTGAACCCCCGGAGCTCCAGATTCACCAAACGCTCACTGTCTGGGGGAACTGAGGATGGGACGGCCCCTCGAATCTTCAGGACGTGTTCGGTCATGTTGTGAATTAGCAGCAGAGTTAGTTCACTCACCCTCAGGCCATACAAAATGACTTTTTCCCCCTTCAGTAGAACAGTAAAGAAGATTTTTAAACCAAACTCTTGTCTTTGGTGATTCATATAATGACTACCGTCGCACAAAAAAGCATTTACAGGCAACACAAAAGGAATACCCGTACCTCCTGACCATATACTGAGATCGTAATATAATTATGTACATGTGACATCTTTGCAAGATTACAAAATCAAACTGGTGTATCAGTTATTTTAGCTAATTAATAGAATCAAACTCTCTGAATGAATCAGTTTGCAGAAAATAATCAGATTTCCCCGTTTGCCTGAGGCTCAGGTTTACAGGTAAAAATGTTGTAAAATAACGTTCAGTTTCTTGCACAGACCAATCATTTCTCTTCGTAACATATCAATCACCAGGAGCCATGGTATATTAATTTAGTCTTGGATGCATACTTTTGTGACTATAACTGCTGAGATGTACTGTCAAACAATTAATTGCATCCAAATAAAGGTTTTTGTATAATATATGTGTGTTTGCTGTGTATATTTATTATGTGTATATACACACACACACACACACACATGCATGTATATATTTAATGTATTGTTATATAAATTTATGTGAAAAAATACATGTACATTTTTTCAAAATGTGCTGTATTTATATATACATCATAAATACACATATTATGTAAACAAAAACTCTATTTTAGATGTGATTAATTGTTTGACAGCACTACTGCTGACTTGCATTTCATGTCCAACCAAGGCTTTCAGCTAAAATCACCTACGTCTCAAACGGCCTGAGGGTGAATAAATTAACAGGAAGCTTTCTTTTTTGAGTGAACTATCCCTTTAAGGCCCCTTTCAGTGAATTAAGCTGAAGATGTTACGCATTACATGCTTCACTGTTGCACACAAGCAGCTTGCACAAGAACCAGGCCAACTCGAAACACTTGGAGAAGCGACTCGTGGACAAAGGCTTCTGCTGGGATTTGTCTGCAAAGTGAACTTCAGGATAAAGATACAAAACTTTTCCCGTTCTCTAGAATTTCACTCTAGCTTGTTATTTATGAGCTGATTACTGTAACCTACTTATTGACATAGTTACTGGAAGTTGTTTTGATTCACAACAGCATTGCAGGCACACATTACACTCTAAACAAACGTCCAAACTCTGTATTTGGGTCAAAGAGACCCTTGTAATCCAGCTTAATGTCACTTAGCATTGGCTCCTGTCCTACAATACCACTTAATAATGAGACATTTCATGTACAGCAGCATTAGAAGAGATCCGTCAACCGTGCTGGAATTGTTCCTGAGGACAAAACATTCAGGTTTTCCTCAAGTCTACAGCACTCTAGTTCAAAATAAATTGATTTGTAGTGAATATGAGTGAGTCAGATCCACCGGTGTGTAAAGGACAAGGTCCAGCCTCATCAGCGCTGATCTTTGTCTCCTGTGAGCTGGTCTTTCCTCACATCTGTTTTGCTGCTCAAGGGTTGCGTCATCTGTCCACGTTTGGCTTATAAACTTCCTCTTCCTGCGCACAGATTTTCACGGCCCCCTTGAGAGGATAAAAAATTACAGGCCACTGTCTGAATCCACCAACACCGCTCCCAGCGTCTCTGTCATCGCAACTCTCTGAGCCTCCGGCTCCAATAACTATTCTGATTCTCCAGCTGGGCAAAAACTCAGAAAGAGTCAAGTTTCAGTATCCTGCCCCCAGTGAAACCACATGTGCCATACACCCATCCAAACTACAGACAAAGAAGCCTTCACCCTCAGAACCAACCCAGCTGGATCTCATCGCGTAGAGCACTTAATCAGCAAGCAGCATACTCCTAAACTACTGTTATAGATATAGATATAAAATAGAGAGAGAGAGAGAAACGCATATATAACTTATTTAAAAAGATATTAGTGCTGTCACAATTACTCATTGTGACACACACAAATACCGTATGTATATTTTGAAAATATTTCCATGTATATATTGATATTATTGACTGTTATTGATCAAAATATTTTACATGTATAAACACTTTTTTTTCCTTAAATATCTACATGTATGTATGAATGTTTATATACAGTAGTCAACATTTAAATTGGATCATCAAAGTTGTCCTAAGACTAAAATGGGTATTGTTTTTGGCTTTGAGACAATTTTGATGAAAGGTTTGATCCACTTCAAATGTTGACTACTTTATACATAATAAATATACACAGTACACGCATGCATTATGTAAACAAAAACATTTTTTCTTTAGATGCGTTTCATTTCGATTAATCGTTTGACAGCATACACACATGCACAAATATATGTACATTTTTAAAATTAAATTAAATATTTTTTTATATTATATTTAATATATATATATATATATTTAATAATTTAATAATAGTCATTAATCAATACTGACCATCTTTGTTTAGTTTTTTTCAAAAGTAAGAAGTAGTTTTGCTCTAAATTGGCATGAAAATAACCTAAACAGCCACATTTCTGAGATGATAACTGATGGGATGTAAGTGAAGTACAGACTGTGCACTTCTATTCCATTGCAGTAAACGAACTGATCCCAGACCAGACACTTGGAAGTAATTATTTCTATCCCCAAACCACAGGAAACTTCACATCTGTCCTCCTCAGAGCGAACACTGTCTTCTGTCCCTCTTAGATAGCAGTCGACACCCAGCAATTACCAGCAATCATCATAATCATCTCATCACACACTCAAGAGTGTCAGATGTAATTGCATATCAGCCGTGACTGATGCCGAAATGACATAATAATACAGTGACTTCGTACGGCCATAACCATGTATAAATTCATAAGGAAATGACTGGTACAAATGCATCCAGAAGATGACAACCATGACATCTCATGTCGCACAACCCGAGGACTTCACTCACTCCTGACCTGATCCGAACTGCAGTGATTTTTGCTTCTTCACGTTACATGAAGCGTTCACCTGAAGTGGCCTTGGAAATGCTTGCTATTTTTATTCCATGGTTTTAGGCCGAAGAAGAACATTCCAGAAAAGCGGTTCTTTGCCAAATATGAAGTTCAACTTCATGAGTTCAGAGGAGAAGTGTTTATGCAGACACACTTAATGTGTGTTTTTGGTGGACAGCAGGCTCTGTAGAAACATCTGCGACCTGCTTGCTGGCTCTCTAGACATTTTCTCACCATGGTGGGCGCAGACGGAGCTGCTGTTGAGTAACAAACGTGGAAAATGTAGGGCAAGGCATTCCAGAGCGACTTGGTCACTCGCGTTCTCAAATGGTTTCCCTCTCCTTGTTGTCTTGTGTATTGGTTTAGCTTGGTTTTCTTGTCTTTCTCTCAGTTTTTTTGACTTGGTTAACCTCAGAGTGAGTTCGTAATTGATCCCATACGCTGGCTTCTCTCCACTTTCAGCCCAGACTCCACCTCTTTCCTTCCTAGTTTGCTCAGCTTGGCCTTGTTTAACTCATTTTGGCTGGCAGCTCTTTTCTGAAACTTTGCGAGCTGTCTACCTAGATGCCATTTCTTTGTAGGCAGCTTTCAAACCTGCTGCCAAATCTGTGTGTGTTGAAATGACTACATTTTGCCTGTGAAGATTTTCTAAACAACAGTGAGTGATTGAAAATAATGCAGTGCCGTAATTCATTTGCAATTGTAAAAGATGGTTTTTGCAGGTCTTCAGTTAGAGTTTTGTTTATTTATTTATTTTATTTTTTTGGGACAAGCCCTCAGTCTTGTTTTTTCCCACTACGAACATGAGCCTCTGTTAATATTTAAGTGTGAGCCAAGCTGAACTACAAAGTGACCTTAAAAGAGTAAAGTGTGCAGTGTGCACTTTAACATGTATGCGTTTCAGATACTGATAGATGTTGTTGCTCTTGTATTGCTGTCAGTCAGCAGCAAGCATCATGTCCTGTTCTGTCAGGTTGTGCTAGTCAAAGCAGTGGTGTTTGATCTTGTGATCTGTCTTTGTTGGCTGAACCCAGAGACCTGTATCAGAGGAACAGATACACACAGAGCAGACGCAGTTGTCTGAATATCTGCGTTGCGCTGACCCTCTTCCTCTGGATGAGTCATCTCTGACTCATCTGTGCAGATGGAGACGAGTCTGTTGTGACAGAGCAGTTTATACTCATTAAAAATTATATTTTTTTCTATTGTATAAAGTAACTATATAATAATTTTTAAAAACCTGAAATAATTAAAAAAAATATAAATAAAGGCAGCATTTACTTGATTAAAAATAAAGTAAACAAATTTTGTGAAATATTTTTATGAATTAAAATAACTTAAAACGCAATTTATTCCTGTGATGCAAAGCTCCAAATCGCATCCAAAAATAAAAGTTTTTGTTTACATAATGTGTGTACTGTGTATATTTATTATGTATATATATAATACACACACATACAGTATATACATTTCTATATTCTAATATTTGATATTGTACATAAATGTATTTAATATATAAACATATTTATTTTAAATATATACATGCATGTGTTTGTATTTATATATACATAGTACACAAACATTTATTATATTAAAAAAAACTTTTATTTTATATTGTGTTCAAATAAAAAAAAACATTATTTTTAATTTGTAAAAAATATTTCACAATTTTACTGTTTTTACTGTATTTTTAATAAAATAAATGCAGCCTTGGTCAGCATTTCATTTATATTTTGCGGTTAATTTATATTTGTATTATATATAGCGATTTTATGAAAATATAGTTTTAGTAACTTAAATAATTGCATATAACTGTTTAAAACTAAAGCCAAGTGTGAAATGCATCCATATTGATCATATGAAGCCTCTTCAGGATGATTCAAGAGCATCATCTGTTTATGATAATGAGTCAGGAATGCTGTAGACTGAGCTTAACATGTTGAATTCAGAACATTCCTCTAAACAGCACCTGAGGAAACCCGCTGACCTGAGTCTGCACAAGTGCTGCGTTTAGTCTTGAAGAGATGAGCTGAATGACTGGAAGCATCTTAGCCTGTACAAACCTGTTCGAGGAGCAGGAGACCGTCTTAAGAAGGGCTAGGGGCTGGAAGGCACCCAAAGGAATGCCAAAGAGCGGGGAGGTGGCTGTCTGTAGGTTTTGGCCCCGAATCTGACCTCCTCACTGGGATAGGAACAAGCCGTCTGATTGGATGGGTCGTGGGCACTTGCTATCATCTTTAGTCTGTTCCTCCAGGCTATGAGATCTGATCTTCAAAAAAATGTGCTGCAATTAAGGTGTTTCGCTGCGGTTTAATGAGCTCATTTTAGCTCTACAGTCACAGCTTGAGCCTAGATCTTAAAGCTCTCAGTCAAAAGTGAAACACCATTTCAGACTTGCACTTGAAGTAAAAATTACAAATAAAATATTGGAGTTCATTACTGAGTACAGTAAATAAGCTACAGTGCATTATCACACTTCAAAATCTACCCCAAAAAATAAATACAGGGTCATAAAATATATATATTTTTGTTTTGTTTTAAATTAAAAAATAAATATTTACAATGATAATATACAATTTTATTTAATTTATTTTTATTTAAGAATAAAATTGCATTTGTGCTTGCTTACCCATAAATAAATGGGTGTGAAACATTGAAATTAATTTATTAATAATATATTTTGTAAAACAAAATGGTTAGAGTGAGTACAGTATATATTTATGTAAATACAAACACATGTACGTATATTTAAGGAAAATATGTTGTGTTTATAAATTAAATATTTATATAGAATATAAAATATTATAAATGTGTGTTTATATATATATATATATAAATATTTTCATTATATGTACACTGAATATATGTGTATTTATATACACATAATAAATAAACAAAGTACACATCATGTAAACAAAAACTTCTATTTTGGAGGCAATTAACCGTTTAATAACATCAATGACTAACTCTCGCATTTTGTTGTTTCTGTTTAGCACTTCACCGAGCTGCTGGATGATCTGTCCCAGGAGGCTTTGCTGGGTCAGTTGTTAAGCGACCCGTTCCTGTCGGGCCGTGGAGATGCTATGGACATGGAGGAAGATCTGACCCCTGCGTCTCCGGTGCCGCCGCACATTCAAGCCGAGCACAGTTACTCTCTGTGTGGAGACTCACGCCCACAGTCGCCCCTGTCCCATCTGCCCGGGGAGCCTGGCAGCGACGCTGGTAACACTCGCCACAGCCTGCTTCCAGTTTGATAACACAAGTCGAAATAAAAGTCTAAATGCAGTGCGATGTGTATTTTAGGTGACTCAGACAATGAGGATTGGCCCATGGAGCAGGAGGATAAAGGGCTAAAGATGGAGCCTCTGCTGTGTGACCCTTCGCCTGTCCTGCTGCCCACCATGACCCTCACTCTGACCCCCGAGGGTCCCGCTTCTGAGCCCGTGACTGACGACTCGCTGACCCCTCCGGCCCCTCAGGTCAGACCCCTTGGCTAGAGCGCACACACACACACACAGTGAGCGGGACTGTACTGATTTTTGCTGGTGTTTGCAGGTGAAGGAGGTCAGAGAGAGTCTCAGCCCTCAGATTAAACTGGAGCCGCACGAGGTGGATCAGTTCTTAAACCTGTCACCCAAAGGTAAAACACAGTCTCTGACAAAGAAATAAAGAAATCGGAGTGTATTTATGATTACAGAAAATAACCTGGTCATTATCATAAAGAGTGTTTGAATCATCCTGAATGGGTTTATTTTTTGATTATTACCTACCTGTCTACATTATTAATCAAAGATGTGTTTAAATAATATATTTTTTAAATAATAAAAATAAAACAATTAGATGTTTTTGTTTGTTTTTTGTGCTAAATTGTACTTGTAAAAAAGTGGAGGAGCATCTTGCTGCAGACTGCAACATCCAGGGGTTGTGGATGGATAGAGATCCAACCGCTCCCTCCTTAATATACCTAAACCTACCCCTAATCCCTAAACCCACCCATCTCCACCCCTAAACCTCCATTTCCTAGATGTGGATCCAACAACGCCCCTTAGATGTTGCGCTATGCAGCGAGCCCTACTTAGAAAAGTGGGCAAATATTAATGCTAGTTTAATACAGTATTATTAATTTCATTTTAATAATACAAATATTTTTGTATAGAAAATGTAAACGGTGCTTTCGTGTTTTAAATTTTTTTTTTGTTATTTGAGAAGAAAATTACTTATTACATGTGTACTTAAAATAAATAAATAAATGTATTTTAATTTTCAACCATTTAATTTGAATAATTTCTTTATTTTTTCAGGCACATGTGTAAAAAATATTTTTCACCTTAAATACCTAAACTAAATTATTTATAATTAAATAAATTCTATTTTGAATAAAATTACATTATTTTACACTAATTCTGTGTTTTATGTCCATGCAAGTATTTTAATTTAAATAATTTAATTTAAACAGTAATTTAATAAGCAAATTATATTATATCATATAATAATTTATTTTAGTTATTTGAAAAGAAATGCACTTAATGTTGATGCACTTAGAAAAAAAAAATAAATGTATATGAATATAGAATTTAAAAAATCCTGAATCAGTCAGAATGAATGTGTGATGATGTTCGTCAGGCCTGGAGTCTCTGCAGATGCCGCCCACCCCTCCCAGCTCTCACGGCAGTGACTCGGAGGGCAGTCAGAGTCCCGTTCACCCCTGTGCTCCCTCCAGTCCCACACAGACCCCCGCGGTCCTCAAGGTGGCGCCAAGAGCCCCGTCTTCCCTCTCCAGCTCTCCTCTGCTGACGGCTCCTCATGTGAGTACAGAGGCATTGTGTTCACTAACAGACACGTTGTGTTTGATTAACCTGCTCTGATCTGACAGAAGCTGCAGGGCTCTGGTCCTCTGCTGCTCACGGAGGAGGAGAAGCGCACGCTCATCGCTGAGGGATATCCCGTACCCACCAAACTGCCCCTGTCCAAAGCCGAGGAGAAAGCTCTGAAGAAGATCCGCAGAAAGATCAAGAACAAGGTCAGACTTCAGCCTCACAGAACTGTCCAAAGATGCACACTTCAAACATTAATATCACACGCACTTGTGATTTTTAGATTTCAGCACAAGAGAGCCGCAGAAAAAAGAAAGAGTACATGGACGCTTTGGAGAAGAAGTAAGTCTGATAAATATTCATCAGATTTAAATGGCATATATAAATGTAACATTTATGAAAAATAAATCAACTTTTTCCTGTAGAGTTCTCAGAGGTGTTGCAAATTTAAAGATAAAGTTGTTCAAGCGTAAAAGATGCTTCAAGGTTTCAAGTGTTTCATTATGAATACATTGTGAATGATTCATAATACTTAGGCACCTTATTCTCAAGAAAAGATATAAAAAAAAAATTAAGTCAAATTTTCAAGGAAAGTATAGTTTTAAATATAAGAAGGTATAATTATATATATATATATATACACACACACACACACACACACACACACACCCACATACATATATATTTATATGGATATATACTTTTATATAGATATCTATATAAATAATTAGAATGTATATTTTACATATGTTAGTGTTTTTCATATTCTTTTTTTCTTAGAAATAAGTCACATAGCAGTAAAATGGGTTGCAAATCAAGTTTTATACAGAAATTTACACATTGAATATTTTCAGTAGCTACGTGAGAACTTTAGGGTAAACAGCATATGTGGCAATCAT
>JAUCMS010000079.1:1304603-1323579 GCA_032357445.1 Enteromius radiatus
GGTAAGACACCAGTTCAGTCTGTGTGACATGCTGCTGTCAATCAACTATTGTGGGAGTGGCCTCTGTCTGTGTGACGTCACACCGACAGGCATTTGAGAATTTCTTGATTTCAGAAGGGTCAACTTATTTTTATTAAATTAAAAGAAAGCTACATGTGGATGTTTATCATTGTAGGGTGGTTGTGTACAGACACTCCCAACACACGTTTCAGTCCAAACAGCTCATAAAAGTGCATGAGGCACCGTATGACCCCTTTAAGAAATTTTAATTTCATGTTGTCTATCCTAAATATGCTCCCAAACATGGATTTAAAAAAATTGCAAGTGGACACAGGTCTGTTTTTGTTCGTTCATTGTTTGCTTCGTTGCACAAAAATAGCAGAGAAATCAGTATTTATATTTTATCTGAGACCAGACATCTCCAAACTATTTTGCACATTGGTGTTGATTTTAGGGGAAACTCCAGACCTCAGTGTAATGAATGTAAACATAGTGAATGTGTTAAATGGAGTAGAGAGGACATGGTGTCTCCGCACTGCATATATACAGGCTGTACTGGGATTACTGGGTGGCTTTTTGAGGCGATGATGTGACAGTTTATTCATGATCTGAATCCTGACGCTGAGTAATTTAACTGATGGCTGGAGCAGTAATGTTGGTGTGTAATCCTACCTGCTGAAGCATTTTTATTCATTCATGTTAATGGCATATTAGAGGATTTTATCCTCATGGTTTGCTGCTGTTAGTCAGGTGCATGGAAATGTCCACACTGGCTGCTTGCCAACCTGGTTTGGTCATTGTGATATAAAGTAGGTGGTATGGCCAAAATGTTATATCACATTTATTTCTCAAAATTGCAATTTTACGAGTTTTTCCTCACAAAATTGCAACTTTCATTTATGTTTTAAACTCTCACAAAGACCCGTTTTACCTTCTACAATTATAAAGTAAAATTATAAAGGCATTAACAGGCTATTCCAGTTCATGTATTCAAGTTTATATGCAGTTAATGCAGTTCTGCCTCTAATGGAAGCAATAAATGAAAAGATGCAGAAGAGATCTGAAGTTGATCTTGTGTTTCTTCGGCTGGATGAGGTTGTAAACACATGCGGCTCATCTGCATTCGCTCTGTGCACACATTATCTTTTCAGCACAATTCTCTGGTTCTGTCTCTCTCCTGGTCTCTTTCTCTGTGTAATGCGTTCACTAATTATAGCTCGCCTCTCTCTCCAGCTGTGGTCTGGGAGGTTGTGTGAGTGTGTGTGTGCCCGGGTTCAGCCCTTTATACACTGATAGCACAGAGTTACAGCAGCCCGGGCCTCATTTAGCAAATGATTAATTCAATTAGGCAGCCAGGACCTCAGGTGGAAAAGAAAAACCTGGAGGCCCTTCACGTCCCTGAAGCCCTGCGAGAGGCGGAACGGAGGAGATCCGACCCGCTTTTACCACACTAATGGAGGATTCAGGGTCCTGACACGCATTAGCGTTGCATTCAGACTGCTGTTTTTAACACACAACACAACATTTACCTGATCATTACCAGCAGAGCCATCTGCCAGCGTCACTCAGCTTTTTGGGACGCACAGGGATTGTGTGGAGCATTTGAGCGGCACAGGTCAACTGCATATTGTGTTAAAGAAAACATGAATGGCTTTATTTGACATGAATGGTAGATTTAGGATGTCAAGGGTTAATTTTCAGTTCAAAACTTGCTGTGTCATACATTAATCCAGTGACAGAGTAGAGATGAATCGCCCATAAATGGCAAGCTAATTGAGTTTCTCTACACTATCTTGTTTTTTTTAGGTTTAGCTCAAGCTTAAGTTTAGCGTTAGTGATTTATTTGTCATTCTGAGCTTTAGCTGTGAGACACTTTACATGCTAAAAACCTTCTTGGAAAAGTTGCACCTTTGAATTGTATTTGAAATTTGAGAGTCGAGGTGAATCATGGGTTAATTCAAGGGTTCATTTTCACTTGAAAAGTAGTGGTTTTGGACATCAGTCACGAAGTAGATACAGATCAGGAGAGCTGATTAATAGTTCACAAATGACTTGTCGATTGGGTTTCTTTAGATTGTCTTAACCCCCACCTCCCAAAAACACCTACAGCTTTATATAGTTTTTTTGGGAGGTGGCGGTTGACTTAACACCCTGCAAAAGTCTGCTTTAATAATTTTTTTTTAATTTGAACTAGTACTAAACTTTGTATATGGGTTAAAGAAATTAAGATTATATTTTATGTCCATAGAAAACACATTACACATAAGTAAAGTGGCTACATTTTTTTAAATTTCTGGATACGTTTTTGGAGATTTTAATGTCAATGTTACTGACTTGTACATATTAAAATATCTTATAAAAATATCTTAAAAAAAAAAAAAATCTTACTGACAAATGGGCTGAACCTAGGATATTGGCAAATGTAAAAAAAAAAATATATATATATATATATAATATAATATATAATATGCCTGATAAGATTGTTACACTGAATGACATTTTAGTTGTAAATATGGGGAAAATGTGTGATATTTATTTTTTTTACTCAGAAAAACAAAATTGCAATTAATTTAAAAAGATTTTTTTGGTGGAAAAACAACAATATAAAGCAGTGTTACACTTACTGTTTTTATGGTTAAACCCTTTCTAGTCTTTGACCCTTAAACAAAGCAAGCTGTGGTTAATCTACTTTCACTTCCCTACTAAGTGTCCTCTTGTCCAGAACAATCTGTGAAGTACATCAGACTGATTGTCAGATTGTAGTCAGAAGTGAGCTCAAGACACCTTTAGGGATTGTCACTGGAAAATGACAGTAACTGCACCTGTTCTTCTGGAGGGGTTCTGAAGTGTATTTTTGGGACAGAGGGGTTTCTACTCACTGGTGTAGGTGTGCGGTCTGCCGGAGTCCATCTCAGCCCTGAGCATTGCTCTTGATGGCGGGGCTATTTTCAGCAGATGGATGGGTCAGAGAGGGGAGAGATGCGTGCTTCCGATGCCTCCCCCGCACCCTGCGCCAAACGCCGAGGTTAATTATGGAGGTGTCAGCAGCCAGAGGAGGAGAACAGAGAGAAGAAAGAGCGAGAGGAGGTTTATGTACAGGCAGGAGTGGGATCCATCCCTCCCACATACTCTCCCAGTGATGCTCTTAATCTCACACACACACTCACACAAAAGCATCAGCGTCACAGTTATATGTAATTATACAGCCCGTTCCCACACGCTCCCACTCGCCGAGCCCCAGAGCTGTCACGCTAACGTATATCTATAACGTGAGAGAACACTGCATTCAAACACCTCCTTCAGCAGCAAAATATATGTGCATTTTGTATTGCGACGAGGTAATGTATTATATTTACAATGCCAAATATGATGAATATATATGCACTTTTTAGGGGTAGTGTCTTGGAAACTTCACTAGTAAAAATAAGTTTGTATTAGTGCTGTCAAACGATTAATCACATCTAAAATAAAAGTTTTCATTTATATAATATATGTGTGCATACTGTGTATTACACACACATACATCATATATTTTTTAAATATTAACATATATTTTAAATTATATCTAAATATATTTAACATATAAGCATAACATTTTTCATAAATATATATATGCATAAAAAAACATACACAGTATACACACATGTTATGTATATATATGGATTAAGAAATAAATTTCAATGAAAAAAAAATACTTTTATTGTCTGTTGGATGGTTGCTCAATGCAAATAATGGAATGTGCTAATTTAAAAAGTATATTTTTAAGCTAGCTATTTTTAAGCTTTTACTTGCATTAAAAAAATTTAATCGAATTCTGCCTTTTCAGTTGCAATAATGGCTATTTCAGAGCAAGTTCATAATTATCAAGAAGATACATTTAGGTTTTTATGCTTTTGGTTGATGTTTTTATTCAGAGCAGTTTGCATTGCATTCATATGCTCATGAATTTTGGGGGAATTGAACCCATGACTTAGTCTTGCTTAACTGTTTGTGATAGAAATGCAAAGGTGCATATTGAATATCGTCAAAATATTGGGTTTTTAAATTTTTTTTTGCTGGTGGTGTTGTTGTAACTAAACTCTTAGGGGGCGACCTGACTTGGTTTCCTGCCATTGTTGTTGGCCAAAAGGCAGACTGTGTGTGTGTGTGTTTGTCAGGTCACAGACAGTCAAGGGAAGGACACAGAAACTGCAGGGGGTCTGGACCTCTCCCTCAAAACACCGGGAAATGTGTCACAGCTGTTTCTTTTGCGCCGCAAAGCAATTGAAACAACAAATTTTACATGCAAGAGCAAACGGTGCCCATAACGGCGTATCATTGTGTCTTGTATTGAATGTCGGCAGCAGTGGAGAAATCACTGTTATTTACAGCGTTAATAAAGTTCTGCCGTCCGTACGGTTTACCCAGAAGGATTTCCTTTGATATAAGATGTTATGCTTTAAGAGATAATGAATCCATTTATCAGCAGAAATTATTTGTGTTTAAGACAAGCATCACTAATGCTATTACTCACACGTGATTTTAACAAACTAAGAACCCTGAGAAATAGACATTTGGTGACTGTTTATGCTGCAGACACGGATGATACCTCAAGTTGTGCTGTTTATTGAATGTTCGGTTAGTTCTGCTCAGACCCATAAAAAGTCCCATTGAATTACTGGCTTGATTCCCTCCTTCGGTGTATCTAGAGAACATGCTTGTGGGTGAGCTGTTAAGACTGACCCAGTAAGCAACCACCCAGAATACCCTAGCAACTGCAAATCAACCAGCAAAAAACCACTCAGAGCAACTCAATAACTAAAACTTGTCGCTGTAACAACCCCGCAATAAAACCCTCTCCAAACACACTAGCAACTGCATAGCAATGAGAAAAAAACACCCTAGCAACCCCATAGCAACAAAATAAAAACCACCCAGACCATGAAGAGCACTTTCTCCGTGCATCTTGGTACCAGAACATTCAGACACTTTAGCATAGTGTCACTGAGTTTTGCACAACAAGCACCACTCAAAGCCGTCATGAACTGAGTAACCAAAAGCTCATCTTTTTACATATAAGAGGTCATTGTATTATAAACTTGTGCTGTAAGTTTCATTTCGTTAATATAAAAACAGCTTATATTGAAGGCAGACTGCCAAAATGACAGCTTGTGGAATGTGCCACTCTATGATGTAACAGTGTGACTAAACTCCGCCTCCACAGACGATGATCAACGCCTGCTTCTACAGCACTGCCTGTCAAGCCCCGCCCACCGATTCATGCATGTAGTGTAAATAACGAGAGAGGTGGACTCACAGGTCTAGGTAGAGAATAAACACGCATTACCTAGCTGTGGAAAAATAGCCTTTGCATTGGCTTCACTCTGAGCCTAACGTTAGGAAAGAGTGGATGAACTTGAGCGCGTCATTTGTTCTCTTCATTTAACCGCAGATTCTTCCAAACAAGGCACAATTGAACACAACACATCCTACAACAATGTTGCAAAACACACAAGTACTAACTAACTGTTTATTACGTGATCACTATTGCTTTGTCTGTTTAACAGATCATTTGATATGATTATTAATGCGGCTTTAACCGCTTTCCATCTGTGAAGGACATAGAGTGTCAAACATGCACAACTATTATCCAATCAAAGCAGTGGGCGTTAACCTCTGAGACTACAATCTGCCATGCTTATTCATATTTCGATGAGGGGGTGAAAAAAGGACATAGCATGTTTTTCATGTAAAATATCTTTATAAGGGAGCTCAGAGAACAGTACAAGATTAAAAAAAAAACAGAGGCTGTAAATTTTTTATCAGAAAATGTACAAAAATCTAGTTCACTTATATATCTTCAGTCAATTTAGTGACTTAATTGCCTCAGTGCTTTTTTTTTTTTTTTTAAAGAGATCACCTTTTTCTTTTGCCTTCTTGAGTCATTCAGTGAGCTGAAGGAATGTAAAATGTGTGGCAGGAAGCTGGTGTCGCTACGCATGAGGATCTTTAACAGGAGAAAGTGTCAGAACGCAGGAGAGGCTGAAATGAATAGAGCGAGAGGCGATTACCCAGGAGCACTTGGATCCGCGTGAACGGCGCTCGCCAAAGCCAGACCGCCCACGGTCCCTGTACCCGCTGCTCTGCACACACAAAAAATCACTCTCTTAATCAGTATTTTTGTCTTGTTTTCCTGTAGAAATATCCAAACATTCTTAAAAATACTTGAGAAGCAAAATTGCATAAGATAATCAGACGAGAGGAGAAGAGATGAGTGGGAGGGGGTGTATGTAGGACAGAGGGATGGAGGGGGAGAGTGTCTTTGCTCCTGTGGTGAAGGACGAGGTGCGTGTGGCCCACAGCAGCTGGTCTGCTGAAGTTTGACCCTGACGGAGAAGGAATGGGAGAAGGGTACGGAAAAAAAAGGGAAGGAGAGAGAAAGAAGAGACAAAGATGAAGTGAGAGTTAAGGAGGAAGGTGAGAGGCTGTAGACCTGAGATCATCTTGAGAAAGATAAACAGGGACTGTTCTTGGATAACGTGCCCGGTACATTTAGTAGAGGGAAAAAAAGAGAGAGAGCTAGAGATAGATTGAGGAACAGATTGTCACATCGCCACGAGGAAAGGACACACACATGAGGGAAGGCAGAGCAGAGCGAGGACAGACAGAACGACATGTGAGGGATGACAGTCATTAGTGGACTGTGGAGGGAAAGTGTGTGTCGCAGTGTGAGGCTGGGTGGTGATGGATATAAATATCTGAGCGCTGTTGTTTGGGGAGTTAGAGCGGGAAAAGCCCAGGCTTCCTGTCTGACCGCTATACCAGCAGGATGGGAGTTCTGTTGCACACTTATAAGCTCATAATGCATGTTGACTTTCAGTGCATTTATTTATACGCTTTACATGAATATTGCAAGCTCATGTATTTAAAGTGCCTCATGAAAGGGATATATTGTGGTTTTGGGAGTCACCAACAACAGGTTGACTGCATGCAAGGTCAAAAAACATTGTCTTATAATATGCAGTTAGTTTTACCTTACTTGCTTAACGACTCCCAAACGATTTACTCAATGATTGATTTTTCTAAACCCCTCATTTGCATGACACTAACCTGTGGTGCAATTGGTCTTGTTTTCATTCCATCATCCCTGTAATGCCTGATAAAGCAGCGTTTGTGAGAGCAGTGCTGCTCCAGAAGAGGCACCTAGTGGCAAAGAATGAGTTAGCATTTTCATTCAGACCAGCAGTGGCTGGCAATATTGACGTCAACATAAAAAAAAGCTTGGGATTTGTTTTAAAAATGACTAATTTCAATGATTCAATGACTTTTTCTTTTTTTTTTTAAGACAAAGACTTTGTACACGGTGCACTTTCAGATTTAAAACTTTGCAGGATGTTTTCATTCACTTAGAGCTGTGTTACACACTGCACGAAAGGTATAGTCTTCAAAAATCCATAATAGGAGCACTTTAAAGATTTAAGATGCTACAAAAGTTACTCCTTCTGTGAGTGGCACCGGTGCACACTTACATAAACACTCTTAGATCAGTCAAACTGCTTGACAAATACACACAGATACTGTACAAGCGCCTGCTGCCAGTGAACAGTTAGTCCGGAGTTGCATCATGCATTTCCTACGCTGTTATCAGAGTTAATTTAGCTGAAATAATAGCAAATCACTAAAGATGCGATGATCATTTATCAGTCAGTGAATCAGGCTTCCATCATCAGCTCCACCGCAGATGTTATCCGGGTTTTCGAGAGCGAAGGCGACATCCCGAGAAGGATGGCAGTAAAGTTTGTTCTGTATGTGCGAAAATGTCATGTGAAATACACAGTTCTGAATTCAGTGGGATTATTGTAGGAGAAGGTGCCAGTGGAGAGCTCGGGAGAAAATTGAGACGTTTAAAGAAAAAATTTAGATATGAAAAAAATGTTCTCGCTCTTGGTTCATAGTTGAAGAAACACCCATATATATATAAATATATAACTGGATCTGCCCACGGATATGTCCACCTACCTCTTACTTCCATTTCTTCCCCACGATCCGGTCACAAGTGTGATGTATGTGCTGAGTTTGCGTATGTGTGTGTGTGTGTGTAGTTTTCCTGTCATTGTCAGTGGCTGTGTGTCAGGCTGCAGTGACAGAGCTCAGGGGCAAATGAGAGAAATGTGTCTCCATCCGGCACACACATGAACACATAGTCACAACAACAACAACATCATGGACACACGTACGAAAAGGCAACCGGAGGGAATTGAGCCCAGACACATTTAAACTGAGTGACTAATACCGTGAGCACATTTATTCAGGAAACATTAGTGCAATAGTTTAGAAACTGCATCCTTGCCTTGGGACAGAGCAAACAGCCACAGCATTCGTAGTAGCTTGAAGGGTCTGAAAATGTTTATTCACTTCATCTGGAAACGTCTTGAGGTTGATGGGAACCTTTGGGACACACAAGGGGTCCTCGGACTGAAAGAAGTTCGGGAAACCGATGCTTTTGTTCACGTGACACACATGCACAATGCAAGAGCACAATGGTGATCATTTGTTTCTGGTTGTGTTCAATTTGCAACCTTATGGATACTATTTTCCACTTAGTGGGAATAGACCAGAGGGTGGTTGGTTTAAACCCACCCAAGAAACAAGTTCCACAATTCCTCTAGGGATATGTAATTTATGTCCCAAATCTGTCACATATGCATGAGAGGATGCCTGCTTGCTGTAATTCGATAAACTGATAACAAGCCGTGTGCTAAAAACGAAGTGCTGATAATATGTTTTGTGATGTTCTTATCTAGAACGCCCTGTATTGCCTCTTGATATACTCTTGCGTTGTTCTGTTCATCACGCTGTTATCAGGACGCTGCTGGCTTCAGATAAAAGCTTGAAGATTGAATTAGCGCTAATCACCGATCTGCCCGAGATTTCTCTCAGACTCGGGGTCTCGCGGGAGCTCTCCACGCGCGTTGATTTTGTTACACTTATTACCTTTGGCACATCTTTCTCTCGCTTGTGTTTCTTCGCCCCACAGTGCTGAGTCTTAGATCTTAATCTCTGGAGCGAGAGGGAGGCATGAGAAAAAGGTCTGTGTCAAGGACTTTCTTCTCTGGTGAGAACGAGGAGAGGAAGAAGGATTGTGCCAGTAGCCTTGAGGAAGTCGGTAATGGTAAGGCTCGGAGAAGCTGTCCTTCAAGAGCGTGTTCGCCAGGGCCCCACGGGCGGGAAGAATCACAGCGAGCA
The DNA here is from genome assembly GCA_032357445.1 of Enteromius radiatus. Classification (NCBI taxonomy): domain Eukaryota; kingdom Metazoa; phylum Chordata; class Actinopteri; order Cypriniformes; family Cyprinidae; genus Enteromius; species Enteromius radiatus. Next base: position 1,313,829 of record JAUCMS010000079.1, read on the forward strand.
CACTGACCCAGTTAGAGAGCTACAAGGAGGGATTGAGCAGAGAGGAAAAAGAGAGACTCTTCCTGCAAGCAGTTCCAACGTTAATATATGATTAAATTGCACGTAAAACTGACCTTCCCGAAATTCTACAAACGCTTCTGATTTGAAGACACTTGCGTATGTTAATAAATTCCAATCATTTGTAAATAGAACACACATGGTAGGTGTACATTTCTTTAAAACACGAACATTTTCATTAATAGAAAGTTCACAGGTGAGTGGTTTACGAAAGAGTTGCACAATAATTTGTTTCATAATTGAGGCCCATTGTCTTCTCATTACTTTTTTGGTCATGGAAGAATCATTTCCTTTCAGCCTCATTTTCAAGAAAGCACTTGCTGGCGTACGTCATGCACCAGGCACTACCTGAACAACACAGATCCATATTAGACTTTGCATAATCAGACTACTCACAAAAAGCTTGGCATCATCCGAGTGTGAGGTCATCGAATTAAGTCGCATAGATTCAGAGAGCCATGCATACTGACGGATCCCTGGATAAAGTGTCCCTTTGTAACAGGTTGCCCATAGATTGTCTTGCATAAGGTCAACTTGGGTTACATAATGGGCCTTAAAATAGCTCCAAGTGCTAGACGTGGGGCTGACCTTGTGGTTCAGTTCTCGGGGGGTAACGATGGCCGTGATGATTGTGAGAGATTCTTGTCTGTCTCTGGTGACAGGACAGGATCTGACACCCGTACACGCCTCCGGGTTCTCAGGTGTCCTCCATCAGGTCTCAGCTATCTGACGGCCTGATGATCTCAGCGCTACATGGGCAGCGGGAGGGTGTGCTAGGCGTGCTCCAGCTCTATCGGGCAGCCATGTGTAACAGTGATGTCAGCCTACCTTGCACCGGAGCCGCTTGCACAGCTTTGAATGCTGCTGGAGAAGAGGTAGGAAGCACCCCAGAAGTTAGGAAAGGAGGATACAGGCTGAGAAGGAGAAATGGAAGGATGATCAGGGCCCAGAAGACAGTAGAGGAGAAGCGGATATGCGGGAAAGGGCGGAAGCGGAAGGTGACCTGGTACCACAGGCTTCTCGGCTACAGGTTAGTGACTGGTCCAGCATGTCTCTTAAGCAGCAGAACTCCACTCTTTCGCATCCTTTCTCTCTGAGATCGAGAGTGGGCTGCGCAGAGAGATGATATCATACGTGGGTTGACACCTGACTTAAAGCGTGAAGGGTGTTCGCATCCCACACACGACTACAAAACCTAATTGGCTGAGACAATGGGAGCGAGGACAGAGATTATGATGCTGACAACAAGATTTAAGACTTAAATACACCATCGGTGGCGTGTGTTGGACTGTTGCCATGCCTACACAGGAGGTATGATATTACCGCAGGCTGTCGTGGGAGGGAGCGGCCGCTAGAATGAACACACATCCCCAGCGTAAACCCTCTGTCCATCCCTTCATGTCGGATAAACAGGAACCCGCATGGCAAATTAATACCAGCCGATGATAAATGTCACACACATGCACATCATCCTTCTGAAGCCAGACCTCTGTCAAAGCTGGTTTTAGTAGAACTAATTCCATTATGGCAGTCCCGCTGATTGCTCTTCCTGTCTGTTTCCACCGGCTGCGGATGGTGTTTGGCGTATCCTTTATCTCAAATTGTGTTCCATTCGACCTGTGCGGTGTGCACTCAGTTGATTACTTTCTAGTGTAATGCTCTGCTGTCTGCGACGTGGCACTGTGTTTACCCAGGACTGATTATACAGCCTAATGTATGGCGTGGAGATCGTTGATTGATTTGCTTAATGCCACGGAATAATATTAAAGAGAAACGCGTTACTCATTTACCTGACTGCAACGGGAAAGCGGACATGGAGGTCTCGACCTCTGTTTATCAGCCTGTGGATTTGATCCGTTTAGTGCAGTCACGTCCACAGAGACATGTGACGCTAATGGTTTAGCATTCAGGATGTTTTCAGCTCATCATGTTGCAGGTCTCCTTTTGTCGTGCTTGGACTTTTTCTGATGCATGTGTCATCAGATTTCACATTTTGTTGCTCACATGTCACTCTTAGGAGACTCGCATTTATTGTGGTGGCCAAAATGATTAGAACAATAGTATTTTCACCAGCTAAAAATGCTAAAGTCTGTTATTTCTGTCTTTTGGTGTAGTGTGGCAGTAGGAAATATCAGTTTACATTACTAACACGTGTTGCCATTACTTGTAATAGTCCAGTGAGATTTGAAGTGTTCCACTCCATCTGGAGACCAAATCCAAACTGTGGGGCAATGCCTTTAAGATGCTTCAAGAGAAAATATTAGTATTAGTGGCAGGGACGGATTATAGGTCGGGTGGGCCCCTGGGCACAGCATTTACATGGGCCCCTTGCGCTACACATAGTTCACAAAACGTTTGCGTAGCCCCCTGAGCGAAACCTCCACACAACGTTGCCGCAACATTTGTGTCAACTGCTTCGTGGGCCCCTAACATAGTGTCCGCGGGCCCCCTGGACAGCGGCCCCACTGGCCCGGTTGGTAAGCCGTTTCTGATTAGTGGCCACCACTGTATGTTTTACTTTAACTAAGGAGAAGGATATTGAGACCTATTCTGAGAACTCAAATCTTGTTTTGTCTCCAAATTGAGATGCTAAAGGCAAGCGTCTTCTTGCCTACGCATGTGTGACATATTTTGTTTATGTATATTTGTTGTCTTGTTCCTGGCATTCTCCACAGTGGCATGTGGCTCTATTTTTAGCTCGGAGGGTAGAGGTGCGTGATCTCGTGGCCCCGGCTCGCTTTACAAAAGAGCTCGTAACTGGACCCTTGCTTGTGTTCTTCTCTGAACGGGATAATTTTAGACGAGGATTTGAAACTTTCAGCAGGGTGTCAGGTGTACGGCCCACCATTTCCTCGTCTGTTGTTCTCTTCACCCCCTGTCTTCGTTGCTTGTGTCGTGTGTGTGTGTGTGTGTGTGTGTGTAAAATTATACACCAAGCGTTGGGCCACTTTCAACCTTCGCTTCAAAAGGGACAGCCATATGGCGCTGTGTGTTTACTATGTTAAATACTGGAGGAAGATCAGGTGGCAGCAGTTTTTGAGGAAGGAGCTTGGAGATTTTTCAAGTTTAGTTACACAATTTAATATCCACCTGGACAGCTGGAGATATGAAACATGCATGTTCACTTTATCAGCTTTAGGTTTTTGATGCATGTGTTAAGGTATTGAGAAATGTCCATAGTATACCATTAACTTCCTTAAAGGGGTCATGAACTGCCTCCACTTTGAAATCATGATGTTTTTTCGAATATACAAAAAAATGCATTCCGGGGAGAAATAACACGTAATCTGGTCACTTCAGCCCACGAACATGACAAACAATTCTGCGGAAAAACCAGGAGCAAAGACAACACACTACATGGGCAAAATGGTTAAACAGGCAGGCGTTGGTCATCTCTATCACATCATAGAGTACTAAATCCTGTTATTTTAGCAGACTGACTTCAATATAAGCTGTTTTTAGACTAATGACAAAGAGTTCTGATGAACTTACAATGACCTCTTATATGTCAAAATTTTGATTTCTCAGTTCATGACGTCTTATTTACTCTTTGTGTTTGTAGAGACAGTGTGGTCTTTTTCGAGGGCTGTATTTGAGTAAATATAAGTTTGAGTAGATCTGTCTGTGATACTGGCATGGGATGATGGCTAATTCTATAAAAGAATGACAGACAGAGGAAGTGATCACACGATACTGACTCATGCAAGCCCCTTGCTGGGACACAAGCACACACACATTTTGTCTAAGAACAGTCTTTGCTGATTTCATACCATATGAGGCAGAGGCTCTCTTTGCATGCAGGGAATTATGGGAACTTCCTGGCCAAGCAGACTGGTTAACAGATTGGTCTGGATCATTTTGATACTGGCACAAGGTAGACGGCCGTCTCCTGTCGTGTGTGTTTGTAGTGTGTCCCCGTTTTAGCTCCACGATGACTAGTCCTTTTATGTGCAACTGCAAGGAGCTTTATCCCAGATGTCAAAACCTTCAGTCCAGCAAGGTCTCATTATTTTCTCTTGAATGCGTTTACTCTTGGGCTAAAGCTATTTGTGGCCGTTCTGCTCCGCAGGAAAGCCATCTCACGGTCGGGCCTCCAGCATTTGGGTCCGGCCCACAGTCCCTTCCCTGCCCTGAGCAATGGACCGGCCAAGGAGCTTCGCAGCACAGTGGACTGGAGCGTAAGTGTTCTTCATCTGTCTTTCACTATGTCTTATATCAGTTTTCCTATTAAAAAATGACACTGGCGTGGCTGTGATAGTATCATATGGTTCTTCGATATAGACATGAGCCTTGCAACCACCCAGAACACCCTAGCAACCACCTAACAACTGCCTAGAACCAGTGTTATTTTAGTATTATTTATATATTGTTTTCTTATATTGTACTATTATTATTATTATTAATTAAAATTTCAGTTTTCATAAAAAGTTTTTAGTTTTGTTGTGCTTTAAATTTTTTTTTAAATATTTCTATTATCCTTTATTTTTATTTAAGTTTTAGTTTAGTTTTATTTTGTAATTTTAATACTTAAGTCTTATTTTATTTCAGTTACTTGTATTACATTTTTCAGCATTATCAATTAATTTCAGTTTTGAATTAGATGTAGATTAGCTTTTATTATTATATTTTCCGATGAGAGTTTGAGATTCATTTATTATTTATTTTATTTGTTTTTAATTTAATCTTAGTAATTTTGTTTTGCACTTTTGTCTTTTTTTATTAGTTTTTTTTTAAATACATTATCTTTAGATTTAATATTTTTTGCACGATAACTTAGTACTTTAGCTCAATATTTCTGATTTTCTGGTAGATTTTTAAGTTACATTTTTGCATGTAATATTTAAATTTGATTTAATTTTATTAAGCAACAATATTTTTTTGTTTCAGTTTTAGTAATTTTGTTATGCATTATTATTTTTTGCATTAGTCATTTTGTTTTGCTACTAAAATTCCCATTATTTTTGCACATATCAGCACATTCGGATGGGTGGGCGCGGTTCATCGTGGGTGTGTCAGGCAAAGACTGTTGGCATGGCAAAAGAGAGACTGGTTAATCCAGGTGCTGTGTGTACAGATGGAGACTGCTGAGGGGGCAGAGCCCAGCGGGGCGCTTCCTGTGCGTCTTCGCTGGCCTTTCCTTCCCCGCTAGTTCCCGACGTGACCAGCGCAGCAATTAAACATTAATGTGCCTTTCTAAAGCTGCTAAGTGTGTGTGCGAGTCAGTGCTAATTGAAGCCTCACATAACAGTGCCGTTGTTACCATATAAAAGATGTGTGTGTGTGATTTCAGTGTGCATTACCTCAATGATTTTGTGCTTAAATGCTCATTTACTTTGCACAAGTTTAGCTTTTATACAATACAGATAGTTTCAAAGCAGCTTCAAAGTAATAAACAAGAAAAAAAATGTATTAAAAGTGCAAATGAAAACAGTAGTATTAATGCTACTGTATACAGTCTAGTTCAGTCTAGTTTAGTTACAGAGTAAAGGTTGCAAAGTTCATTAGTTATGATGATGCAAACTCATATCTAGGCTTTTAAAAAAAGTGAAGTTGCCAGAGAAATGTTTTGCAAGTAAATTTCTGTCTTTCTCAACATGTAATATTCAATTTAAAGCTTGATCTTCATGTGTGAAGATCATTATAATAGCCATAAACCTTGATTTGCTACATGCTAATCAGTTAGCAGGAGGAGATTTTTCTTTCTAGAGAGAATTTGATCAATGCTTTTGGTTTGTTTTCTTAAAACCATAAAATTTATTATTTTAAATCAGCATATATGAGCATTTATGAGTGCTTAGCATATATGTGTTCGCTAGCTGACATCTCATTTTGAAAACTGCAACCTCAAGCCACTTACAATGAATACATCATGAGATGCATGCATCCTCCAAAGGACATAAAACACAAACATGTGACTAAAAGCCCCAAGACCTTTAATTTGATCTCCTTATTTGCAGGAGAATGCAGTGAACGGTGACCACCTGTGGCTGGAGACGAACTGCTCCGGTGATCTCTGCTACCTGGGCGAGGAGACATGTGTGGTCAAGATTGCAGTGAGTATAAACGGCCGAGAGAAGTCAGACGCTTGCTGTATTTGCAGAGGAGAGAGTGTCATTAGAGCGCTTTAGCGGTGACATTTTCTTTCATGAGATAATGTGAGGCTGAAAGGAAGAGGCAGCTATTAGTCTGAGAATGTACAGCAGGTAAAAGGATTTTGTTAGGCTTTTGTTAAAGCGCGGCGCCACACTCTGATGTTTTCAAGAGCCGTGGAAACTCTATTATTGCCACTTCAAGCGGTTGGCAAAATCCTTCCTTGCCTCGGAGGAAGCTGAAGAGGAGAGTGTATTCCTCTTACAATGAGATGGCTCGTAAATGTGTGCGTTTGCTCTGGGACAAATTGTTGTGTGTTTTGTGCTGTTCGGTTCTCTTTAAGAAGTCGGCTCCCCGGAGGAAGTGTGCAGCCTGTAAGATCGTGGTCCACACGGCGTGCATCGAGGAGCTGGACAAGGTGAGCGGAGGCAGAAATATCTCCACAGATGAACGCTGACGTTTGTCTCTTCAAACAGACATCAGGAGGATGATGAAATGGGATGAGAGGGTATAATCTAGGCATTGGCGTTATGGTTTTTAGGATCAGGAGTTGTTGGTCCCAGCTGTTGCAGTGTTCAGATATATTTGTCAGTGCAATTGCATGATGGGATGTGAAAGGTTAACAGCACATAGCACAATATATTTTGCTTTGCTGGAAATGCACTGAATAATTTACTCTGTGGTAATGCTGGTATATTGATTTAATTGTAACACATTTTTACCTAATTTATTGAATTATTTAGAATTATTTAATACTTTAGAGACCACTATTTTTATTATTATTTTAGTTTTTAAAAATATATAAAAGTAATATAGTGTAAATATTTCACGTCGTAAACATTATATATTTATTGTTATATATAATGCTTGAATATAAATTATACAGAAATTGTAAAAACAGTGTATATTAAAATTTATATTTTCTTGCTAGAAATGTAATGGAATAAATGGTTTATATTTTAATAACAATATGGTTATTATCTGTTTTTACGGTGGTGTTTTAGTGCTACCCAAAAAAAAAAAACCCCCGAAAACTGCGAGATTAAAGTCAAAATGTTTGAAATTAAAGTTGTAATATTTAGTATAGTGCACTTGTAAATGACGTGGATTGAGAGAAGGCCACTGGGATTGAGGCATATTTGAATATTGTTGCTTCATCTTTACTGGGATGAGATCTATAAGAACTCGTGGAAATCGCTTAATATCAAGAATATGATATTTATTAAAAGGCTGAACAGGAACACCTTTTTATCTTAACATCAGCTCACAGACTCAGTCTTATTTAACCCTTTTTAATACACTACAAAGACATTTATATGGGATTATTAGCAGGAATGATATCATGTGTAATATTCACAAAGCTCTTTTCTGATCAGATCGCTGTATTTACAGTATGTGAGTCAGTTCATTAAAATATACTGTTGTGCTAAACGTCCGAACGTTCATTCTTCACATGCAGCCTATTAATAAAACCTTTTAAAGGTTGACGTGGACTCCAGCTCGTTAACATAAGTTATATTGTATTGTTTTCTGAGGTAGGCTAATACGCTAACATTAAACGACACAAGCTGTTTTATTCATGGTAGGCTATAATACAGTAAATAATTGTGTATAATATTTAATATTCATTATTTGTAGCATGCCAAACAAAATTCTTGCTTTTGAAAACAGCTCATCTTTCAAATGAATGTTTTTCTTCTTTGTTTCAAGTGTATAGCAAGATATAAAAGTGAAGGAACATCAGAAGGCGTGAGAAAACAGGCAGTCTCATTTATAATGAAGTGGAAAATTATTGACTGCTTCTTAAACTAAAGTGATTTCAGCTGTATGTCAGGATATAATATATATGCCATGTTATAATAAACATAAAGGGCCGGTTTCCCGGTTAGGAATTAGATTGAGCCAGGACTAGACCTTTGCTAATTTAGGACATTTAAGAATTTTTAGAAACATGTCTCACAAAAATGCATTATCTGTGAGCATTTTAAGACCAAACAATGGCAATGATGTATTTTAAGATATCTCAGTGCAAGCCTTTTCCAGTTTAGACAGGAAAAGTCTAAACTCAGTTTGTATTTCGCTATAAAACTGGCAGATTTTGAAAGCTGAGACTTTGGAATATCTCCGGCTGCTCCCAATCTAAGCCGACTTTATTCTCATAATATTTCAACTTTATTCTCGTAAAATTGTAAATTTAATCTTGTAGTATTTTGACTTATTAGAAATTATTTAGTTATTTGATAGTTTAGAAATTATTTTATTTTATTTAAAATTCTTAAAACAATTAACTTGTAGTGATCGAAGATTTATATATATTTATATTTATATAAATATTTATTTTTATATATTTTATATTTTATTATTATATTATATATTATATTATTTAGATTTATATATATATATATATATATTCGGCATATTACATCTGTTTTTTGATAATATAAATACAAATTATTTACAACTTTTTATTAGTTTAGAAATGAATTTTTAAAAATGTTTTTAATGAACATATTTCCTTTTTTAAATCAACTGTATAATATCCTATCATATAAATACAACACAAGCTACAACAATCAGACTTTCGTTGTCCCCTCACAGATCAACTTCCGCTGCAAACCCACCTTCAGAGAGGGCGGCTCTCGATGCCTTAGAGATGTGAGTCCACCTCATCGCCGCACGACTATAAATCATGCTGGAGTTTGTCGTGTACTCATTGTACTCTGTGTGCTATGGCAGAATGAACCCTTGTTGACCCGTTGTGTCTGTTTGCGACAGCAGAACGTTCTGAGGCATCACTGGGTCCATCGCCGGAGACAAGAGGGGAAGTGTCGTCAGTGCGGGAAAGTACGTCCACACCTTCAGCGTTTATGGAAGAACTCGTAATGCAAAGGTCTGGTGTGTTTATGCTATCTTTGACATTGCTTGCAGAGTTTCCCGCAGAAGTTCTTCCACAGCAAGGAGATCGTGGCCATCAGCTGCTCCTGGTGCAAGCAGGCAGTGAGTGTCACGTCCGTGTTTAACTCGCTGCTTTATTCAACGCAGGCTTGTTTCATCTCTTTCTCTGTTTATCTCTCCGTCCGTCAGTTCCATAACAAGGTCACATGCTTCATGCTGCATCAGATCGAGGAGCCCTGTTCCCTAGGAGCTCACGCCGGGGTCATCGTACCCCCTTCCTGGATCATCAAAGTCAGAAAACCACAGGTACGCTCACTTTTCCAGAGTTTTATCAGCGCTTGACCTGAGCCTGAGGTTCTGCAGGAGATGCTAATGCAAGGTGACACAGGACTGTGTTTTGAAGCTGGGCTGTATGATCTTGTCTTCTGCACTCAGTTACACTGATCAGCTTCAGCTTAAATACGCTTTGATGCTGCGAGACCTGATATCAGTAGCAGTGTGTTTCATAAAACCCGTCTACATATTTTATATGGAGCTTCTTCCATTGTTTCATACATTGCAAAAATGATTCTTACTCAGTATTTTTGTCTTGTTTTGCAGTACAAATATCAGCAGTACACTGCAAAAAATGCTTTCTAAGACAAGATTTTTTGTCTTATTTCCAGCCAAAATATCTAAAAATATCTTATTTCAGAGAGAAAACAAGGTT
>JAUCMS010000079.1:1323885-1344108 GCA_032357445.1 Enteromius radiatus
AAGTTACTTAACTTTAGCTTGTTTTTTCTAAAAACAAGACCGTAATTGTTTCTTGTCTAGAAAATTCTTCTTGATTTGAGAATTTTTAGATATTTTAGCTGGAAATAAGACAAAAAATCTTGTCTTAGAAAGCATTTTTTGCAGTGACTTACGATATAAAGTCTTGTTTTCTTAATAATAATATTAATAATTATATATAAAAGTAAACCAGCAAAAAACAAATTCTGCCAATGGGGCAAAAAAAATAAATAAATTGAATTCTGATTTATTTTTCTTATCACTTTGGCAGATTTTTCTTATAGTAAGCAAACCGTATATCTTGGGCAATTTTGCTTCTTCAGTAAATGTGTCTTGATTTAAAGACTGGAAAATATGGAACATTGCTTCTACCGTGGGATGAAAAAATAAATATAATTGCAACATTTTTCTCACAATTCTGAGTATATTTGAGAGAATGTTCACTTCTTTATTGCAGTACTGAGATTCTGGCAATTCTTGCTAAATGTAAACGCAGAATTGTAAGATATAAACTTAAAATCGCAAGGGTGAGAAAGTCAGAATTGTGAGATGAAATCACAATTACCTTTTTTATTTTAGGTTTTTGTTCTGTTGCAAAAACAAACAAACTGAATTGCAAATCAGAATTCTGACAAAAGATGAAACATCTTGATATAAATATAGGATTGTGAGTTATAAAGAATAAAACTTGCAACAAAAAATTTTTAAAAAATAACAAAATATATATATAATTTTGTACGAAAATTGTACGAAATCAAAAATATTGAGTGAAAATAAAAAAACAACTGAACAGTTTTTTGCAATGTAAACATTTAATTTATCTGTTGCCTTGAAAGCCAGAATTGAATTCAAAAGCTGACCATCACATCAACAGTCATAGCTGGTATTTAGACCACACCCGCTGATGACACGCTCGTCTATGATTGGTGGATTTATACACTGATGGGCAGGTTTTTGAAACGTGGCATAGAACTGCCGCTTTCAATTCAGGAGTTGCTCGAAGGGAAGTTCCTTGCTTGTATTCAGTGTTTTTGGAATAGTTCAACCAAGGAAAATCTTTTTTATTACTTTCCCATCTTCATGTCATTCTGAACCAACACAACGTTTTATCCTTCAATATAAAATAAGTGTTGCAGTATGTTTACACTGCTGTATTCCATACGATGTCAATGAGTCCATTTTGGTCTTTTCTTCATTGTATGACTCCAGAAGATATTTTATCCTTCTTTAGCTGTCCGTCGGTAAAAAGAACAGTATTTGCATCAGGCTTCTTCATCAACAGGTTCAGAGCAACATGAGAGTCTTTTCCTTTTTGGATGAACTTTTCCTTAAATTGATAAATTTGTAGCATTGACTAGACCTAGTCCTAGTCCTGTTGGAGTTAGTTCTGGTATGTGTTGGCTTAGTCGGCGTCTCTCTCCTGTGTCCCAGAGCTCATTTAAAAACTCCACTCGACGGAAAAAACGGACATCGTTCAAAAGAAGAGCCAGCAAAAAGGGCACGGATGTGAGTAGATATGATTCCTGTCCTGTCCCTCCTTTTAAATGATATTTTCTGAGGGCTTTCTTCCCTTAACTCCTGCTCTGTGATCATCTGTCCTCAGCTCACTGCAGTGGTGTGTGTGTGTGTGTGCGTGCTAATGTGCATCTATTGAAGTATAATGGTGTAACTTCTGCAGGAATCGAAGTGGCGTCCGTTCATGCTGAAGCCGCTGCCCTCTCCTCTGATGAAACCAGTGCTGGTGTTTGTCAACCCCAAGAGTGGCGGGAACCAGGTAATGTACAGCCTTTCTAGAACAATAAACCCTGAAAGGGTCATGACGACTGAACGACGGTCCCCGGATGTGTGTGAAAATGAAGACTTATATGGATTGACTGGTTCTCACCACGAATATAACCTTAGATGCTGGAATGGTGTATACAAGGAAACAAATATCTATCATTGTCTCTGTCCGTCTGATCTTCTGCCTGTGGTTCTCAGGGGACGAAGCTGCTGCAGATGTTCATGTGGATCCTGAACCCTCGGCAGGTGTTTGATTTGTCTCAGGGAGGGCCCAGAGAAGCGTGAGTCTCTCTTTCATTACATTTCAGATCATCTCTCCCTCCCTTAATGCGCTTTAACCCACCATTTCTTTGTCCTGGCCACATTAATTATGTAGCTGTCGTGTCTCAGCAGTGCTGTGTAGTGTGAGGGAGTTCAGTGTTCTAGAAGCTTCTCTCCCCGCTGCCCACCGCCTCAGTAATTGAGCGCAGGCGATGAGCTCTGATGGGCTCTACTGCTGAGAGACAGTATTAAGATGGGAGGGCAGACACAGCTGGGCGACTGGAGGGCTTTTCTTCGGAGCTGTCTGACAGAGCTGTGATTAAACTCCTTCTATTAAACAGAAAACCAACACACACACACACACACACGCAGTGGCCCCTAAAACAGTTAATCCACACTTAAAAATGTCAATGCATTAGAAGATGAAGTCTCATTCATTTCAAAGAAAATGCCAAATGGTTTCCAAATTAATTGTTTTATTAAATGATGGTAAGGCCTGAAAATGACAGAATTGGTAACGCTTTCCAATGAAATTCACAATATTTCATGCATTGACTAACATTAATTTACAATGAGCGCTACACGTTGCAGTATTTATTCATCTTTATTAAATATATTTGATAAAAATACAGCTGTTCATTGTTAGTTCATGCTAGCTCAGGTACATAACATTTAATAGATGCTTTAGAACTTTTGATTTTAATAATGTATTAGTAAATATAGGAATCAAAGTATATGTTATTGGTAGTTTAACTAATGTAGTTAACTGATGTTAACTAATGGAACCTTATTGCAAAATGATTAAGATTTAGAAAACATATCTAAAGCATTTATTAACTTTAATTAAAAAATTTACTAATGCATTTTAAGCTGTATCTGTCAATAGACCCGAGCTAACATTAACTAACAATGTAACAATGTTGTATTTTTCTAAACTAATGTTAGCATACAAGTATGAATAAATGCTGTAACAAATGCATTGCTCATTGTTAGTTAATGCATTAAGTATGCTTTACATCAAATTTAAGATTATTATCATTGTTTATTGCACTGATGTTAAACATTTTACTAATTTACTAATGATAAATATATTGTATGTATCCATCTAGGTTGATTATGAAATACATTGTTTATTATTCCTGTTCTTTCATAGTACATGTTTACACAACTTGACCTTACATATACTGATGTATAAATAAAAATGAACATGTTCAGGGTCTTTAAACAGTTCTTATGTTTGGATTTGTTATGCTAAATGGAGTATTTGGTTAATTAGCATGCTAATTGCTCGCCAGTGCATCAGTAACACACTGTTGTTCTCTCGGTCCGTCAGGCTGGAGTTATACAGGAAAGTGCCAAATCTTCGCATCCTTGCCTGTGGAGGAGATGGAACGGTAAGCTGCAATGCATGCTGGGATGCTCAGGGATGAAGTTTGGAGATTTTAGACATACTCCCCTCTGGTGACAAATGTGTGGAACGACAAACACACTCAGTGACAAAACACTGTAATTAGCTAATGGTGGCTCTGTGCTTCGCAGTGTCACAATGATTTCTAGATCTATGACTCATGTGAGATCAAACTTGGATTTCCTGAGTGCTTTTGTCATTTGTGACCCTGGGTTTGAGTGGTTTGTCCTCTTTTGGCTAGGTGGGCTGGATTCTCTCGGCCTTAGATGAACTACAGATGAACCCACAACCTCCTGTAGCTGTGCTTCCTCTTGGTACAGGAAATGACCTTGCCAGGACACTGAACTGGGGAGGGGTGAGTCAACTTCTCTTAAATCATCTTTACATTTATTGTCAAATAAATAGTTGTATACCCCAGATGTCTGCATTGGTCTGATATGAATGGCTGATGATGAAGCTGTGATTGTGCTGTAAGTGAGGCACTTTATAATAAAAATATTTAAATTATGTCTAAAATATTTTTTAAAAAGATCTATTATTATGTCTAAATATAAGATAAGTCTAAATATGTTTAAAATGTCTCATTACATAAGTCTAAATATTTTTTAAAAGTCTTAATATTTAAAAAATAAAATATAAAAAATATAAATATATTTATTGAAGTCTCTAAAATTGAATAAAATATATGCCTAAATGTTAATCTTGGTTTAAAAAAGTCTTAATATATACAAAGATTTTTTTTAAATAGTATCAATTCAGATTTTAAAGGTATTGATATGTTTGATGATATGATATGTTTAAATAAAAAAGATTAAACTTTGTATTTTTGTTTGTGTGTGTATGTATATATATATATATATATTTTTTTTATATTATTATTATTATTTTTTAATATTTAAAAATATTTCACTTTTGTTATGTTTTATTAACAAACATCCTTCAATTAATTTATATATTTTATATAAGTTGTATTAGAAAAAAGCAATGCAACTCAAATTCATATTAAAACTGAAGCTGAAGCAGCTGCTGTGATTGGCTGAGAGGCTGTGATTGTGTTTGTGATGGTCACTGAAAAATGCTGCTCATTATTTGTCTGGAGAAGCACTGGCCGTTGAATCTGGAGTGTCCCAGGCTTTTTTCCCCATGCCTCAGTCTGAAGTCTGTTATTAACAATGAAGCGGGTGTAATGACCTAATCATTGAGACTGATGTCAGGTATGTGATGTTTCAGGGTTACACGGACGAGCCGGTGTCGAAGGTCTTGTGTCACGTGGAGGATGGGACGGTGGTGCAGCTGGACCGCTGGAATCTGCAGCTGGAGCGCTCAGCCGTTCAGCCCGAAGAGGGAGCGCAGAAGGTGAGCACTGCTTCACACTCACACGCTGGGTCACGTTTATACACTGCTGATTTGTTTCTGTGTATGTGTGTTCTCAGCTTCCTCTAAACGTCTTCAATAACTACTTCAGCCTCGGCTTTGATGCCCACGTCACCCTGGAGTTCCACGAGTCCAGAGGTCTGTGATGCTCACTGCCTTGATATATGAGGACCTTGATTACCTGCCAGTGAAGGTTTAACTGCCCCAAAACATTCTTTAGTCTCTAATAGTATTGATATACTTCATATTTTAATCGTAATACCTTCAGATTTTAGTAAATATTAAAAAATGCATTATTTTATTTAAGTAAAATATATCTTGTGATTGTTATGATTGGCTAATTACACTGCTAAAAAAATAAAGGGAACACTTAAAAAACACAATGTAACTCCAAGTCAGTCACACTTCTGTGAAATCAAACTGCCCACTTATGAAGCAACACTGATTGACAATCAATTTCACATGCTGTCGTGTAAATAGAATAGGAAACAGGTGGAAATTATAGGCAAATATAAAGACACCCCAATAAACCAATGACCACAGACCACTTCTCAGTTGCAACTGCTTTCATCTTTGAAGAGCACAGGGCACCAGTGGCCAATTTGAAAGCACTGAGCACATGTGACAGACGTGACAGAGTCTGGAGACACCTCGGAGAATGTTCTGCTGCCTGCAACATCCTCCAGCATTACCGGTTTGGCAGTGGGTCAGTAATGGTGTCGGGTGGCATCTTTGGAGGGCCGCGCAGCCCTCCATATGCTCGCCAGAGGTAGTCTGAAAGCTGTTAGGTACCAAGATGAGATCCTCAGACCCCTTGTGAGACCATATGTCGGTGCGGTTGGCCTTGCGTTCCTCCTAATGCAAGACAATGCTAGACCTCATGTGTCTGGAGTGTGTCAGCAGTTCCTGCAAGATAAAGGCATCCCTCAGGAGACCACCCTCCACCTCATCAGGAGCATGCCCAGGCGTTGTAGGGAGGTCATACAGGCACATGGAGGACACACACACACACTACTGAGCCTCATTTTGGCTTGTTTTAAGGACATTACATCAAAGCTGGATCAGCCTGGAGTGTGTTTTTCCACTTCAGTTTTGAGTGTGACTCCAAATCCAGATGGGTTAATAAATTTGATATCTATTGATATTTTTTGTGTGATTTTGTTGTCAGCACATTCAGCTATGTAAAGAACAAAATATTTAATAAGAATATTTCATTCATTCTGATCTAGGATGTGTTATTTTAGTGTTCCCTTTATTTTTTTGAGCGGTGTAGTTATGAGTTCAGGTTCAGTTCACGTTATCGTTCATTAGAATATTCAATAGATGTTGATTTGTAAAGTAAACGTGGGCGTGGTTATGCTAATCATTATACTCCAGGGTATATGACATCATGGACCGTGAAATTTAGCAGTTTTCTATGATTCGACCTTTTTAAAATGAATTCTTCTCTTTAAGACAATGTCTTTAAGTATGTTTTCTTTGTCTCAGTCCTAATCGTTTGTCGTTGTGTCTCTTCACAGAAGCCAATCCCGAGAAATTCAACAGTCGCTTCCGTAACAAGATGTTCTATGCAGGGGTAGGTTGAGTTCCTGTCTGTCTGACAGACTGAGTAAGTGTGTGTGTGTGTGACTCGTAGTTTTGTCCCCTCAGGCGGCTTTCTCTGACTTCCTCCAGCGAAGCTCCAGAGACCTGTCCAAGCACGTCAGGGTGGTGGTGAGTAAGAAACTCTGCTTTGACAGGACCTGTCCACTCATGCTAACTTTACCTTGTTCACCTGATCTTCTTCTCTGTAATTGTTTTTCTTCTTTATTGGCAGTGTGATGGTACGGATCTCACACCCAAGATCCAGGAGCTGAAGTTTCAGTGCATCGTCTTCTTGAATATTCCCAGGTGTGTGCAAAAATAGGGCTTGAGCTCAAAAAGAAATTCTGTTTATTTATTTTTTGTCATAAATTCCTGAAGTATCCCTCTGTTACTAATAACACAATAATATGTATGTGTGTATATTTGGATGTTTATATATATGGATATTTAAAAAATATTAATTAATTAAAAAAAAATTATATATATATATATATATATATATATATATATATAATTTTTTTTTTTATTAATTAATATTTTTTAAATATCCATATATATAAACATCCAAATTTATATATATATAAATTACTGTAATTTTTTTCTTAAATATTTAGATATACTTAATATTTTTAGAAGATGCATCCAAATATTTTTTAAAATACATTTTATATTTTAAGCATATTTGGAAAAAGATTTGAAGTATTTTATATAAAAGTGTTGTTTATTAATACTACATATTGTTTAATATTTAGATATTTAAAAATATATTTAATATTCAAATTTAATGAAATATTGTTACCTGGATTTGCCATTTGCAACTAATATTAACATTTCATTTAAATGTGACTGTGTGTACCTTTAAAGTTGCATTTAACACAAATTTAAATGTATTATTATTATCATCATATAAATATATAATTTAAATGTATTATTGTTATATATTTCCTATTACTTGAACTGGATGGGTATATTAGAATGTTAACGAGGATAGCAAAATGATAATTTAGATGAAGTTTAGCTTTAAATGCATTGAGAGAATACATTTCAACTTGCAATTGCATATGCAAATAAAAAAAATATATAACAGTTTTCTTTGGAAAACATGTTTTTCGTCAAGCCTGGTACATTTGAAATGTGTTTGGGTCAAAGTTCAGTGCAAAACAGCTAATAATGGATTTAGCGAACACATTATTTGTGTGCTTAGTGCCAAGAAGAAACTGTACAAATAATTACTGTGATGTTTTTCTCATAAAAGTGTTAAGTGTTGAGCTTGAAAAGGTCAGTTATAATAAGTGTGGCTATAATGAAGTGCTGATGAAGACTGTAAGAGAAACTTCTGACTTTTGTGATGCCACTTCCTCAAATATGATTTCAGAAAGATCAAACCAAAGTGGAAACTGTGTAAGAAGGGAAATGTCACAGAATAATAGGGTTGGACGTGGAAAAAAATTATTCTGCATTTCCTCAGAAACTGCATAGAACATCAAAACTACATGCACTGAAGCACTGTATTGTCTAGCATTTATTTAACACAAATGTCTTTTTTTATTAAATGGAATTATAACAAATAATAATATTTAAACATTTAATTATGTTCACTTAAAAAAAAAATATATATATATATTTTTTTTTTTTTTTACATTTGTTTATTTTTATTCAATAATAGTGATGAATAAATTCAACATTAATTATATATATTTAAAATATGTAAGTGTGTTTGTATATGTGTATATATATATATAATTTAATGAAACAAAATTGTATTTATATCTATTTATTTATTTGTTTTTTATTTAACCTGTTGAAATATAATAGTGATGAATACGATCATGCATACTTAAAATAATACTAAGCTTTTAGTTATTGCTCATTTGCATTACACATTAATTGGAGTTGAATCAATGACTCAGTAGTAAGCTATGAGGACTCAGATGGCTTGTTTCCTACCTGCCTGTGGGTTTTCCATTCATTCCAGTTCTTTTCAAGGATTGATGGAGCTCAGTAAAATGAGCCTGTCTTCACTCTGTCTTCAGGTACTGTGCAGGGACCATGCCGTGGGGCAACACGGGGGATCACAGAGACTTCGAGCCTCAGAGACACGACGACGGCTGCATCGAGGTGATCGGCTTCACCATGGCCTCGCTGGTGAGCTCCTCATATCTTTCCTTTCTTTCTTTTTCAGCTTCAATTGAATAATAATAATTGAATAATTATTACACCTTAGTTAGTGCACTGTAAGAAAAATATGTAGAAAAAAACGCTTAAAACTACACCTGTTCAGAATGTGTGTGTTTCTGACTTTCTCCTCAAGGCGGCGCTGCAGGTGGGAGGTCACGGCGAACGGCTGCATCAGTGCAGAGAGGTGATCCTCAGCACCTTCAAGACGCTGCCGGTGCAGGTGGACGGAGAGCCGTGTCGCCTCGCACCCTCCACGCTCCGCATCTCTCTGAGGAACCAGGCCAACATGGTGCAGAAAAGCAAGAGACGCACGTCTGTGCCGCTGCTCAACGAGTGAGTCCTCGACAGGCTCTTCAGTCTTCTGTTTCATAGATTGTTATTAGAAAATTCATTTTTGAGATTTTTGTTGTTTTGCCACATGAGCTAATCTCGTCCTGTCATTAGAGACTTACTGACCTTGACTGCTGTGAGGGTCTGCAGCGGTCCTGTCTGTCTTATAATTATTGTTTTTATGGTCTCTTGTCACCAAAAAAAGCTCCCCCAGTAGCTAACCACTTTTTGATTTAGCATAAACAATAACATGTGACCCTGGATTACAGTCATAGGTAGCACGGGTATATTTCTAGCAATAGCCAAAAATACATTATATGTGTCAAAATGTTTGATTAGTAATATGCATGACTTCATTGGGACAACTTTAAATGCAATTTTCTCAATATTTAGAGAACCCTCAGATTCCAGATTTTCTAATTGTTGTATACATCAATGCAAGGCTAATTTATTTAGCTTTTAGGTGATCTCAATTTCAAGCAATTGATCTGGTTTTGTGTTCCAGGGTCACATATAAAACTGACAATATACAATAATAATAATATACTATGTAAATAAATAATAAGCAATAACAGATAAAAAGTCTGGATTTGAAGACATAAAAACGCATTTTTAAACGCATTTTATACAATATTTTTATGTTAATATATTATTACAGTTCTATCTGAATATAATTTTACAATGTCGTTTATTTCTGTGATCAAATCAGAATTTTCAGCATCATTTCTACAGTCTTTAGTGTCACATGATCCTTCAGAAATCATATTAATATGCTGATTTTTAAATTTTGTGCCACCACAAAAAATGATCTAAATACTAATGCTGTCAAATGATTTCTCTCATCTGCTATTTGCTATTTGAGTAAGTTGCACATCACTTGCAGCTGATCTCACAGAATCAGAATGAGCTTGTGTGAGAAGGACACACACACACACACACACAGATGTTAGCGTGTGTAACTAACAGTCTAACAGTGTGTGTGCTTGACTGAATGTTGTAGTAACAGCACTAATCTACATGTGCTGGTTCTGCTCTCTGTGCTGCTCTCAGTGGGCTTTTTCTTTCTTTTTCTTTCTTTGTCTCCATCTCTCTTCCTTCTCTTAATTCCCGGCCGCCCTTCACGCGTGTGTCTGTCACCTCTCCGTCTCTCCATCTCTCTGTCTCTGTCTCTGTGTCTCTGTGCTGACTGGCTTGGCTGTGCTGTTCCCGTGTGGCTGCTCTGACGCAGCATTCAGAAAGTGTGCGCAGCTGACCTGCGCCGCCTCTCTGCTCCCCCAGACTCCTTCTCTGTGTAAGTACACACACACACACGCGCGCACACACACAGAGGCATGTGTGTATCTGTGTGAGTCGAGGGCCCTCACTCATGAGTGTTTTGTGTTTTACACTCAGCTCACAGCTCATCTTAAAGTCAACATGAAATTAAAACAACCCTGTTTATGGCCTTAATACAAGTTTCTGGTCTTATTATACACAAATCAGACAGATATCAGATATTTTGTGTAAACAGAATTAATATAATATAAATTGAATACAGAATTTGATATGTAAATATATATATGAATTATTGTTAAATTTATACATTTATTTCTAATATAATTTTAATAAATAAATCATATATAATTTAAACCAAAATAAAATTATATAGATATATTTTTTAATTATTGTTCTTTTAATTATATTTAATATTTAATTATCATTTATTATTGTTTACTTTTTATAATACTTTTTATATAATTCTAATATTAATATTTTGCATTTTACATATATTATTTAGATTGTAATACTTCAAATATTTTTTATTTTACTTTTTTAAATTTGATTAAACATATTTGTAATTTAATAGTAATGATTATTAATTTGATTTAATTAAAACATTTTATAATTGCAAACAGTGTTTTCAATATTATAAAATATTACAACAAAAAATAATAAATCATGTTGACGTGACTAAAGATGACAGATTTGGTCTAAACAGATCAAATGGCCACAGAAAGCATTTTCATGCATTAATGTTCTTTCTGATCTTCACCTGTCCTTATGTGAAGCTCATTTTCACTCTTCCCCTCATCGTTTGAGATTAATATTGCGTTTTCATTGTTATTCATTATGAATCAGTACGATCATAAAGTGCTGTCATGTAGTTCCTGTGAGCATTATCAGCAAGCAGAAGATAAAGCTGAGAGCTTGTCTGTTCCACTTCCACCTTTATGGATGAGATGTTTCATAAACATGGCGTCTTACTGGTTGTCGTCTGCGTCCCGCAGCCCTCACGCCGTCCCTGAGCGTCTGCGGCTGCGTGTGAACCGTATCGGCCTGCAGGAGTACGAGAGCATGCAGTTCGACAAGGAGCGTCTGCGGGACATCTGTAAGCCAATTAGAAACATTCCCATCATTAATGTTATTATAAAGTGCTGCTGTAGGACTGGTGAATATGATGTGTGTGTTTGTGTGCTCGCTCAGCGACCCCTGTTGGCATCGTGGTGGTGAGAGGAGACTGTGATCTGGAAACCTGTCGACTGTACATCGACAGACTGCAGGAGGTGAGCGCTTCCCGTGATGCTCCTGTCACACTGATTTCATTGAGCACTGAATCAATACGGTTATTGCTGGTGTTTACTTATCCTCCTTTAGTGTTTAGTTATTTCAAGGTCGACGTTTAACCACAGTTTTGTCATCATAATGTTATAAGTTGAGGCACTCATATACTTGTGTCTGTTGTTGGCAGGATCTGCATCAGGCGCCCTCTACTGGTCACAGAGTGCATTACCAGGTGAAGGCCTCGATAGAATTGAACAGAATTACAAAAAAGTTAGGCCTGTATATTTCCATATATAAGTTCAGTACTGTCAAAATAATAAGAATGAATATTCACATTAATTAAATCTATTAATTTCGTCATAACTTATAAATAAAAATATATACTATTAAAAGGATTTTAAAATATGTAACATTTTGTAATGATAATTTAATAAAAGACATAAATGTGTAAAATATTATCATCCGTATTTAAATTTTGTACTGAAAACATAATAATAAAAATATTATACTTTTTTTTTATATTCACATCACAATTTTAATATATTATTTAATGATTTAATTTTGTAATGATAACTTCATAAAATAAATATTTTAAATATTCTTATCAGTATTTAATTATTTCAGGTTTGTAATGATAACACAATAATAAAATTCACATCAGAATTTAAATCATTTAACTTTATAATAATACCAATAAACACAAAAGTTTAAAATATTTACACCAGAATCTATTTATTGTGTAATGATAACTTAATAAAATACTGATATGGAATAAAATAATGATAACTTCATAAAATAACCAAAACAAACATCATTTGTAATAATGACATAATAAATATAAAAATGGAAATTATTCACATCAGAATTTAAATTTTGTACAAACTAGGATTTAATTTACATCACAGTTTGAATCTAGTAATTATGTAATATTTTGAGTAATCATAGTGTTAAATTAAGTAGTCTTCTACTAGAGCTGCACGATTAATTGTTAAAAGATCGCAATCTCGACTCGAACACCCACGCAATCTCAGCGATTCCTGTGTCTATTAAACCTTTGAAAAAATCACAGAGAGAGCTCTAGGTGTTGTCTCAGCACTAGGTGGCAACAGTTAACTGTTTAAAAACTCTGAATCATCCAGTAATGGATTAATTCATTAAATATAGTGCTATACATGTCAATTATACCACATGTACTGAAAATCCAAGTGCACACACCTGGAGCAGTGGGCAGTCATGGCTGCGGCGCCCAGTTGGGGCAACAGTGCCTTGCTCAAGGGTCTCACCTCAGTCGTGGTATTGAGGATGGAGCTCTGGTTATTCACCTACAATCCCTCAAACCCGTGACCTTTGGGTTACAATCCAACTCCCTATCCGTGAGGCCACGACTGCCCCTAGAAGTACATGTATTATTCTATTAAAACTATACTTACAGTAGTAAATGTAATTTTATTATAAATCATTTGTACTTTTTATTCAAATACTGCATCCAGTGTGGCACCCCAGTAGATGAAGTTCATCAGAACTGACAGTAAATGTGTTTCTTAATGTTTGTGTCAGGATGAGATCACAGGTCTGCCCCGGCCCAGTTCAGCTCACAGACTTTCACCAAACTGGAGCTTCCTCGACTGTGAGTCACTTGATCTGTCATGACCTTCTCTGTTCTAGTAAATACTTCTCAATAATTCGCCCCCTGTCGTGTTTATTCTGTTCCCAGCTACATCAGCCGACCGCTTCTATCGCATAGACAAGGCTCAGGTATTATAACCGTACAATATGCCTTATAAAAAATGTAAATGCCAACAGAAAGCTGCTCATAATGTGTTTATAAACAGGAGCACCTGCACTTTGTGACCGAGATATGCCAGGATGAGGTTTTTATCCTGGATCACGAGGCCCCAGTGGTGAGCCATGTCCGGGGCCCGGGGATGCCAGACGTTGTGGTGGAGCCCAGTTCTGGGTGAGACTCATCAATACCTGACAGGTTTATACCTCGCTGATTGCATAACGTAGCTGATCTTTTATTTTCCTCTGACTTCCTTATGGCAGGGTTCCCCTGACTTCAGACGAACAAGGTAAAGTACAAACACAAATGTTTCTCTGAAGTGGTGACAGGTCTGGACTGATTTGAAATGGAGCGGGTTTTCTTTAGAGGTTTATGTATTTCCTGTAAAAGGTCATACGATAAACCAAAGTCATCGCCCACAGAAATTCCCACATCCATTTCTTTGGATACTAGCATGCATCACTGTTACTCATCGTTTGACTGATCGTTTGATCTCAATGGTTTTCCTAACAGCTCTTCTGTCGGCTGCTGTTAAAGGAGACGTAGAGGCGGTAAGACTTGTCCCTTTTTTATAGTTTTGTGAGTTCAAGAAAGTAGAAGTGTTTTGGAGAAGTGACTCAGCAGGGTGGAGCACATGCGTAACTCGTGGGGCAACTTGTGCTTGTTTCAGTTTGAAAGTTTTGTCTCATGTGTCTCAGATGTCTAGCCGCTGCTCAGCCGGGGTCAGTCTGCTGGTGCGGGACTCCACGGGCTGCACCGCTCTGCACCTGGCCGCCCAAACGGGCCACACAGAGGTTGTGAGGTTTATTCTGGAGCACGGTGAGTGAGATTCTGAGATTCACACACTCAAAGCTCAAAGTCTCCCAGTCACATGACCAGCTGGGATTGAGGGGAAATTTTTGTGCATGTGTTGCAATCCAGTGCCAATCCTAACCACAACAAATCAGTAAATAACTGTTTCTAAATAAAGCATTTCCCCAAAAGCAATTTTTGAATCAAATCACATAAAATCATGAAATCCAAATCAAATATAATTCAATTATATTATTTATTTATTTATTTTTAATTTAATGTCACATTGCATTTTTAAGTCTTAAATGTTTAAATAGAAATTAAATAACTCTTTTATTTATTAAATAACTAAATAATAATTTGTTTTTGTATCATCATTATTATTATTGTAAAAAAACATTTTTAATGACATTTTGTCCAAATAAATTATTATTAAATTTATTTACAAAATATTTTAATTGTGTGACTATATATATACTATTTAGTTTATAAAATGTATATATTTCTCTTTTCACTCACATGCAGTATTTTGAGATAAATATAAATTAAAAATGAAAATATTATATTATCATTATAAAAATTCTATACTATATGAAAGTGTAATCTCTTGCTACTCACATGCAGTATTGTGATATCAGGATTGTGTTTCTTTCAGGCTCAAAGCTGATGTTGGATTTAACGGACAGAGACACGTACGTAGCTGCGGTCTGATCTGTTTATTTGTGTATCACTGATGTAAACAGACATTTAATTTTCTTTCATTTCCTTTTTTTCAGAGGCGATACCGCATTGCACAAAGCAGCGTCTCAGCAGCATGTGGAGGTATGCAGGCGTCTGCTGGAGGCCGGGGCTTCCCTCAGCAAAACTAACTTACTAGTGAGAATCTCTCTGTTTATCCTCTTTGTTTTGATACACGGCGTGAGGCTCGGCAGTCAGCTTAACGTCACATTTTCCTCCTCAGGGAAAAACCCCCAAGGATTGCGCCCTGGATGCTGGGAACTCGGAGCTGGCGTCTCTCATGGCGAGCCAGGCAGTGGAGGAGCCAGCGGCGCACGAGGATCTGGAGACGGCAGTATGAACGGGCTCATGTGTTTAGAGTCGGGAAATATTTTTACCCACAAAAAAGTGGCTGTCGGCACTGCTCCGAGCGCCCGCTCGCACTCGCAGAGAAAGAACGAGAGAGCGTGAGAGAAGAGAGAAGGGAGTCGAGAGCACCTTGGGCTAAGAGAGTCCTCGGGATCGTGTCTAGCTGTTGTTTTTCCACTGTGGGGTTTTAGCATTTATTTATTGCTCTTATTTATTATAACTATTTATTCAAAGACGGATTGGGTTCGGTTGCATCGCAGGTTAGTTTTAGAGACGTTAAACATGCCAGAGACGGAAGCTATCATGCATCAGTGTTGTGTGCCAAAGACACACAGAGAGGAAAAACATCAACTGAAGAGGAGGATCTTCTTCCAGAGAGTTTTTACGACTGGACAGAACCACGGCGGAGATTTTAAACTCAAAACTACTGACTTTTCACGTTTTGTTTGTGTGCCGTTACAGTGGCGTGATTGTGAAATTATCTTACGACGAGACAAGATCTGAGCCATATTCAATGCAATATGAATGGATGACATTTGTGCATTTATCTATTTAATATTACATTACATTAATGTTTCGAGACGAGCAAAGGAACAGGATGTGTTTTTTTCCCATTGATGGCAGCTGATTGGTTTGTGAAATGCCAAGTTGGTTGCGTTTGACCGATGAATGACTAAACCAAATGAGAGTTAAGTGTGGTATTTCGTACATATGCTTAGTCCATGTCACATCACTCATGGCGGGAAATGCCCAGCGATGTGTCTGCATGAAAAACCGGATCACGCTGAGCCTTTGTGAGATCTATTTACATACAAGTGATCTACTGTGTTATCTTGTATCATTTTAAAGCATTATTGTGCATGGAAATTTTGTTACCTCTCTGGATGTTTCTACCCCTCAGTGATTATGTAATGAAATGGCATCATTTCTCTGTCTTTTTTTTTTTATTATTATTATTTTAAGTTATATGAAATTGCTCAGTGGTTGTATTTTAAATATTATTTTTTAATCTTTTAAAAGACGGGACTACTTGAATGTTTTAGTTTTTTCTAATTTCTAAATATCTCTTTTAGGTGTGGATGAGGTCGGGGGTGAGTGGACCTGGGGAATACCTGTACATTGCACAAGCCCTAAACTGGGAATGTTGCTCATTAAAGGGGAGTTGGATGGAAAGCACCTGTGTTGTGTGTGTTTTCTGAACAGTCATGATCACCCTAAAATTATAGTTAAGAGAAATTACATGCAGATTTTCCATTTTTGACTTAACGTACGGACATTTACGTTATTTTTTCCTTGAAATGCAGTAATACAGCATGAGAACATGAACATTCACACCTCTTTTTTGGTTTACATTGTTCTTATTTACACTTTTAAGGGATTGTTTAGTGTTTTAAAGTGATTTTTCACACAAAAAAATAAGTGTGGTAATTTACTGACTCTTTAACCCTCAAGTGAAACAAGAGAGCACAAAAAAGTTTAGCATAACAAAGGTCACAACGCCCAGTGGCCCATTCCATACAATAAAAGCATAATAATGTAACTTGTTTAAAAGTAGTGATCTTTGTACTAACAGAAACAGCTCAAATAAATCATGTCACTTTGTCATCTCGGTTGTTGAGCTGTTGATTTCAGATGAAAACCACTGAATCAATTCAACGTCTCTGTAGAATCACTTGACTCTGAGTCACTGACGCAGGCGCACAGTGATGACGTTCGGCTCCGCCCCACCAGCATAAATACTAGTGAAACTTTGCTCTGCTCCGAGACAACATCAGACGTAGAAGACGGAGTTATGTGAGTGTGTCGACTTTCATTATAATTATTAACCAAGAAAAAATATCATCAGTCACTCTCTGTTATATTTTCTTCTTAAAGATGAACAGGTACGTTAAATTTGGTTCACAGTTCCGCGACTTCGGATATGCATGTTTTAATAAGTAGAAATATGGCGAGAATTTACAAAACATCAAGTTATGCGTGTGATTTGTGTCTCAACGTTTGGAGGTGTCTGAGGCTAATAAAGGAGAAAAAAATGAAACAAACGTCTGGGGTTTATAGAGAGCTGGGGAACATGCCCAGACACATTCACATTCACTTCTTGAGCCGTGAATTCATAGCGTATAGTCAACTGATCTCTCACTTTCGTCAATAAACGCAGGTCTACCGAATATATCACTTCCTGGTCAAACTAATCCTGATAAGATAAATGTAAGTTCAAAGAATATTCAGTGTTAAATACGCTCAAACTAGAAACTTATTACAAGTGTATTGCATGTAATACTACCGTAGACTAGTTAAAATAAGCTTGACAAATTTAGGGTAATTTAAATGTGTATAATATTATAAAATATATGATTAATATAAGAAGAGGGATTTGAAAAACTTTCCGGTGATGTATGCAAAACCACTCATAATTTTCATTTATCTATTGGTTTTATTCGAATACAATTTTGTTGTTAATTTTCAGAATATATATTATATATTCACGTTGCCAAAACCCAATATTGTTCATAAAATTGTGTTAAAATGCATCATACTAATCAGTTAGATTAATATCAAGGTACACCAGAATGTAATTAGCCTGAATTAAGTTTAACAAATCTGGTGCAGTTTAAATTAAATCCATGTCTACTGTTTACACACACACACACACACACATATATATATACACATCATATTTAATATCCTTGTTATTTTCTTGAGTTATTGCGTGTAACATAAAAGATCAAATATAATTAGTGCTGCCAAACAATTAATCATATCCAAAATAAACGTTTTTGTTGTGTACATTTATTATTGTATATATTTTAGAAAAATAGGTTATGTTTATATATGAAATATATTCTAAATACATGTGAATATTTTTTCACATATTTAAATAATAAATATAAACAGAACACACACATATACAGTGTTATGCAAATAAAACCTTTTATTTCGTAGGCTGTGATTACTCAGCACTAAACATAATATAAATCAACTTTACAAACAGCCTATTTATTGTGTTTTGGGGAAGTGTTTTAATGAAGTGTATTTGCATATGTGAGCAGGGATCAGCAGCATAGTAACGGTGATGTCCAGACGTCTGCGGCGGACACTCTGGAGTACAAACTCTTGATGGCATACACTCGTAAGAGACTCACCGACACCCTCCAGCAGCAGGACACCCCGTCTTCACCACAGCCGGCTGAAGATCACAGCAAACCAAAGAGAAACAAAAGAAAGAAGAGATGGTATTCCTTCTTGAAGTGTATTAAACCACAGACAAATGAATCACCTGTACATCAGCCAGCCACACTAGAGGGTGAGTATGAGATATTATAATCATCTGAATGTGTGGCTGCTTGAAATATTATGTTGTGGAGATTCCAGCATCTGATTTGCTTCGGTCAGATTCAGATGACTGGACAGTGGATGAGATGGAGAACATGGTCAGTGAACTGACAGAGATATCAGCCTCTGTGCACTTTACTCCGTGTGATATAGAACCAGACTCTGACGGTGAGTTTGAGCTCGATCTTCTCTTTTGTTTTCTGAAACTTGAGTTGCTTTATTTAGAGAAGAGAGTGCAAAATTAACTTCAGCTTTCTGTTCTCTCTGCAGATGTTGTGGAAAGGCTGGTTGAGCTTCTCAGGGAACACGGCGATTTACTGGACAAAAAGGTCAGTAAAATCAAATGAGTTATCAATACTGACCACCAGGTGTCTCTACAAACATGGTTACCTGCACTTGAATATTGTTACAAGTAGTGCTATATACTTTTTATTTTTGACAAGAATAAACAAAAGTCTGACACCACATTAATAGATAAAAATGTATAATATAACTTATAAATAATATAGAATTTTTTGTATTTATGTAAGACTCAATATGCATTTGAATATGCATTGTATTTTGTACACTTGTACATTAGAACACCCAATTATGTTATATATATAAATATATATTATATATTTAGTCCTGTCTTTGAACATCTGCTGCAGATTAAGGAAGACACGGTTTTACATGAGAAGCTGCAGTCCTCCCTCACATACGGCTTCTTCAGGAAAGTGATGGAGACTTTCTGTGGAAGTGTCTCTCCTGATGTGCCTCCAGAGCAGAAAGATAAGAAAGTGGGCGTGGCTCTGGTCTGTGAAGCCACCAGTCAGCTTGTTGGCATCCACTACCATCCAATGACCTACATGCTGGATTTAGGTGCTAAGTATCTACAGGAAAAATACTCCACGTGGATTCAGAGAAATGTACAAGTAGACAATGTAAGTGTCACAATGACAACATACTCATTCACGAAAATGACATCTGGTCTAATAACAATACAAACCTTTTCCTCTTTACAGGGAGAAGTTAGTGACGAATCCGAAGAGGAAGTCCAGTGAGCAGAAGAGATGCTCTCCTTTCTCAGGGGCACAGGCACTTTATTACGCTGAAAAAGTGATTTTCATTAACCCAGAAGGGATATAGCTTGGTTTTGTCCTCCACTACATTCTCATAACAATCCAAGAGAGAAAAAGAGGTAGTTCCTAGTGCCAGGCATATGTACACATACAGTACCTCACTGGAAGCGCAACGAAATACTGCCTCGAAACATTGCACCAGAGGTGCATGTGCAATAAAAACCAGCATTATACATGTTTAGCTCAACTATTTTTGCAATTTAATGAGACAAATTGTTATTGTTGTTTGGCCTTTTGTTAAACATACATTACTTTTTTTTTTTTTCAAAATTAACATATTTATTTTATAATACAAAGAAAGTCTTATTGATGAATTTTTTGCTTTAATGTTATAACATTAAAATAACTGTGAAAATTGCAGTAATTTTGTCTGTATTTTCTTTTACTTTTACTTAACTACTACAGTATTATAGAGGTATTATAGAAGTATGTGGAAACCTCACTACCACAGAAATGACTGGAATAGACAAACATGTTCATTAGGAGAGGGTGTTTTTATCAATTTAAAGCTAATCAATTAGTCTTTTGATTTAAATCTACAAGAATTTCTAAAACAAAATCAAGATACCAATATAATTTATAACAACATCAGTCTTGTCTAGGTTATATTATTTTTAGTTAACAAATTATGA
>JAUCMS010000079.1:1344173-1370753 GCA_032357445.1 Enteromius radiatus
AAATGACTGGAATAGACAAACATGTTCATTAGGAGAGGGTGTTTTTATCAATTTAAAGCTAATCAATTAGTCTTTTGGTTTAAATCTACAATAATTTCTAGTCAGAATCATCATTCAATAATTTCTGAAAAAAATCAAGATACCAATATAATTTATAACAACATCAGTCTTGTCTAGGTTATATTATTTTTAGTTAACAAATTATGATCTAAATATTAAAATTTCTAATGCAGTAGGTGAATATATAAAATAGTTATATTATATATTGAGTTAACAATTATAGTTTAATATTAGTTCAACTTTTATTTCCAGACTCAAGGTCCTTCAGAAAGAAACGCACAATACAAACAGTACATTAAAAAAGACTTATACCAGTATGTATAGGCGACTGATATCACACTTCAGTAAGCCTGGGATTTGACAATATTATATTATGTAAATTGTCCAAATTTATACCATATACCTTATTTATACTCTTGCATTACAGAATAAATCACTTGGACTACTGCTTCTTGTTGATACGCTCTTTGTCTTAAACTTAACCCATAAAGATATATAATATATATAAAAAAATAAGTAAAATATGCTCTAAAAAGTTTATCAGAATAAATACATTTGCTCGCACAATTGTATGCTATAAGGTACGCTCCTTGGTTTACTGAACAGCTTTTGATGATTAACTCAACATGCATCAATAAAAGCCATCAGATGTGCCATAGCTAATTATTATTAACCACGTGGTTATAGTTTTTGTTAACTGTAACAACCCTGCTTCTAGTAGTCTAATTGATTAGATCTAATAAGCAGAAGAGACAGTGGGTGTCTCCCGCACCTCGCGCGCAGCTCTGCTCAGGTGAAACATGACACGTGCTGTATGCACCTGTCTTACCTGCTCGAGCGCTACTCCTACGTCTTAGAGAAACATCGGTGAAATTTTCTGGGAGCCTGAGAAATGTCTTATCGCAAACGGCCAGGAACAGGCTTCTCGGACCTACATGTGTTTGTTTGTGTGTTTCCTCCGGCGCGCTCGGTAACGCGGTCATGATGCATCACAGGAAGTACTCACCTCCGCGCTACTGCGCCGTCGGCTCGCCTCTAGACCTGCCTCAGCTCAACCGATTACCCACCTTTAGGGTGGAAGAAGCTGAGCCGATGGAGAAGAGCTCACCCAAAGCCAAATCCAGAATGCGCCTCGCCAAGGTGAAGGTGAAGTCTCCCCAGAGACCGCGCGTCTCTCCAAACCCTGCGCAAAGCGACGCGCTGCCCAAAGCGGCAGAGAACGGTGGGCAGCGATCTAGAAAGAGGGGCTTCAAACCCCCGGATGTGAGGACGATATTCGAACCTTCAGCCAAAGACCCGCGCGTCAAAGAGGAGAAAGGAGAAGGACACACGTTTTGTGAGGACGCGAAGTACGCTTGGTGCGATGTGTGTTGCTCGTATATCTTTCAAGCTGGATTGACATGCACAGGTGAAAACTTCATTATTATTATTATTATTAGGCTATATTAATATTTTACTGTATTATATTATTAGTCTAGACACGTTCTGTTACGCTGTACATTTAATGTTGATCCTGTAGTAACAAAGCGGCAGGTGAATGGAATTAATTACATTATACTATTTCATAAACACATCATAAACTCTATGCATGTTCTTGAGATTCCTCACACATCACACACTCGTTTACAGGCATGCAGACAGACTGGTTTGGGCTTGTAAATTCATTGTCTTGGGCCTTGTTCACTCACATTTACTTATGTTACAAATATGCCTAATAATTATACTTGACAGATAGCTAGGTTTAATCATAATTAATTTTTATTAAATCCAGGTCTCAGGTTCTACACAAACTGAACATTTGTAGCTGAAATGGTCACTGGCAGTGACGGTTAACATTAGCATTCCTGACTGAATGCCCTGCATTGTTTCCAGTAGAGTGAAAACATTCCTAAAAATCATATGCAAAGCACAGACCTGCCAAATTTGTATTGTAAATTTAGTCATCCTAAAAAAGCATGATCATGCTTATGGCTAGCAGTGAAATGCAAGGGTATTTCTTTGGGGGTTTGATTAAATTAGACCCTCGTATGAGTGTTACCAAAGTCCCCAGTTCGTTCTCTCCGTGTCAGATCTGCTTTTTGCAGAAGTTGTCCATTCACAAGAGTTAACTCAAATGGAACAACTGGACAAAGGTAACTTTCACTGAGTCTTCTGGCTGCTCTGCTTCTGTGATCAGGTAATTGAGAGCGAGAAAGTCATTGGGTCGGTTGATTAGCCTGAAAGCTTGTGTTTAGAGTGGCCATCCAATTTCCATGTGCACTGGTCTGTAAATTCATTATTAGTACATTTAAATGGGCCACTTATAGATCCTGGAATATGTGGGCAGAGAAGCATTCAGTAACTCATGTATGATGTGAGAGCAGTGTCTGTTTTGATGATGTTAAGGTGCTTGCAGTGGTTTAGTGGTGGTTGGATTTGTTTAGGGTTGTGTAATGTGGGTGGATTGGTGTGGGTCAGTGACCGTGTTTACATGCACATGATTATTTACCAAAGTCTGTCATATTTCAATTCAAATCTAAATAAGACAGCAAGAATATTGATATTGTTTGGGATGTAAAAGGGATATTTTATTGCGCTAAAACTATTAAAAATTCATTTAAATAAAATGATTTGTAATTTCAAAATAAATAAATATTTTATATTAATATTTTAAATCACACACACATATTTGCTGTCAAACTATTAATTGCATCCAAAATCAAAGTTTTTGTTTACATAACATATGCGTGTGTACTGTGTATATTTATTATGTGTATATATATCGTCACACTCACACATTTAACAGAAATATTTACATACAGAAGTGTTATGAAAAATAAAATGAACATTCATTTATATGTTTATTCCAAATATGCTGATTACATGTACAGTATAAATAAATATATATAGGCTATTTTTTAAATGGGGAAGTATGCATGAAACATTGTCTCTGATAGTTTCCTCCTCGTGTATTTTGTGTTTTTTGCCACCTGTAATATCAGATTTGCTTGTAATTGAGTTTGCTAATGGCCTTAATGACTTAATAAATTTTTAATGTCGTGAAAGATGTTTTTGGCCTATTAACTGGTTTCCGCTGTAGCATCTCTGTTTTTGGTATTTCTCTTGATTTTGATGCAAATAATAGTCCGTATGTACGGTGGCAGAACGAACAAAGATACCTTTTTCCCAGCTTTGAGGGTCACGTTCCTTTGGCCCTCTCAGCGAGACTGTATTGTGTGCTGCTATTTGACACCCACCTGTCGGCTCCCCAGTGTCCATCTGTCTGTTTGTGTAACGCCAGTGACAGTGTGTCTAGAGAAGGCACACCGTCCTGCCACAGCGCAACCGGAGCACAATGGGCTTCCCCTCAACCACCTGACGCAGTCGTAGGGGGACCACGGGGGCCTAAGAACAACTGCACACACACACACACAATGACATGAGACCACGAGCAGTTAGTTGTCAGAAGCTGTGATGCGGGGAAGACTGGGTTGAAGTGAGGTTCGATGTTGTTCTGGTCATGGGTCTGGGGAAAGGCTTTGCAAAAACTTTGAGAAGACTTACAGGAATCCTCTCCCGCTTCCCAAAAGCCATGCGGCGGTCCGGGCGACTGGAAGTTAGTCTGCTGTGGAAGTCCTCCGGTGGGTCCAGATCTATTATGTAGTTTTACCTTTCAGGCAAGTGGAAGTTAGATGTCCACTTCATACTGAGTGGCACAAAGTCTATGGAACAACGAAGACAGACATTAGTGTCATTTCTTGTACAAACATTACGGACCTTTTTAGATTTTAATTGTTGTTTTGATTTTTTCAATTAATAATTAGCATGTGTTTGATCAACTATTGACATTTTGATTCTTGATAATACAGAATAGGTATTGATAATCAATTTAGATGTTTACATTTTCTGAAGCATATTGTTAGTGGTTGCATGTGGAAAAAGTCACTGCTAAATGTTGCATGTGGTTGCTAGGTCATTGCTATGTAGTTCCTTACTTGTATAAATCAAAAGAGCCATTCTCCAGTGGGAATTATTTTAAGCCTAAAATTAAACTATACTGCAGATTGCAAATGGCAGGGGTATTTAAATTAAATTTAAATTAATTAAAAAAAATATTTGTTATTTATTTGTATAAAATAATATGTTAAAATTGTATTTTAGAAAATTAAATATTTTTTTAATTAAAATTTGTAAAAAAAATAAATAAAAAAAATTTATTATTAAAATAATATGGAAATAAATAAATATTGAAGTAAATAAGTACTGTACTTTATAAAAAAAAAAAGAATACAATTTTTGTATAAATCAATGTATATAGCTTGATTCAGTAATATTGAATTTTTTATATTTATAAACCAGGTAATTAAGAAGTTACCACTTTTTTTCCAGTGTGGATTATAACATTTAGAAATATGTGGCATCTAAACCCCCCTAGAAGCAGTATCTTAAATTTAGTCTTAAAACCAAACACATTTCTGGTGTACAATGGCTAAGATTGAACTGAATCTAAAGTGTAATGTTGAGTAATGCTGTTATTGTGGACTGAGATTGCTGTCGAATCAAAGACGAAACACAGAGCAATTGGGACGTCCTGTCTATTATTCAGCACATCTGAATGAATAAGTTAAGATGGGGCTCTTTTTCTTCTTCCTTGACGCCTGTTGCTCAGAGGTTTGACTAAACAGTCATCATCTATAGACAGTGATTAAGTGCTGGTCTGTCTGCGAGTTGTGTATGTTGTGTTGCTGGGGGCCATGGCGTCTCAGGTGATGTAATGTAAACCTCACGCTTTTCAGGCGCAGTGCTAAGTATCGCAATGCCAACAGCTACAGACTCCCGCCGAGCAGTAAAGACATCTGCTGAATGACAGAGCCGAGTCTAAACAGCCAACACTAGTGTGGGAAGAGGTTCACGATGACATGCTGAATAGTAATCGGTTTAAGGTCCATTGACTGAGTGACTTAAGTCATGCAAAAGAATGGAGCTTCTTCCTAATGCTTTGTCAGAAACAGGTGTTGTTGAGTTTAGGATGGTTGTGTGTGTGTGTGTTTTTTCAGCGGTCCAATCTAATCTCGGCGCGGAGCCGATCTGGAATGGAGATGACCGAATGTTGCACAGACAGAAAAAAATAGTAATCTGTGATCAACTGAGCAAGGACAGGCTCGGCTACTTGTTTAGTCGTCGTTTAGAAACTTCCCCAAACAGACTCCATTGTTTTAGGAGATATGATACGAGAGATATTTGATGAGGAAATAGCACTGTCAAAAATAAGAAACATCAAACTATAGCAACAGATGCCATTTTGTCAGTCTGTAGGACATTTTTCATTAATATATGGGGTTTACAAATGGTTCAAAATTAGCTGCCTCATGTTGTGTTTTTCTTGTGCTGTTTATTGAGACGATGGAATAAACACTGAAAAGTAGTAAAAAGCAACCGTGAAAGAATTACACTTCCACCTGTCCTTTACACAGATCTGTTAAATGAAGGAGAGAGTAAAAAACCACCTGGTTCAAGCTCACAAACTGCTGTCAGAAGCTGCATTTCTCTTTAATTGCACATAATGTGTTCAGTGGCGGCTCCAAGATTAGATTTTTTTTTTTAAATTTTTTAATTAATTTATACAATGAATTATAGGCCTAATTAAAATGAATAACTTTGCAGTAGAGATCTGCGTTCCGCCCGCGGGACCCGACCAGAATTTGTGCGCCATGGGATTAAAGTACGCACTTTATTCTCACTGAGCACCGGTTCAGCCTGCATTCAGGGTTGTTATGCGCGAGCTGCACACAGACGCCACACGTTTTATTTGCGAGGTCTGCCTGCAGCATGTGTGCTCAGAGTACGCTGTAGGCTATAGCCTCGAGGTGGTAAATATACTGCCCTCCGTCAGAACAGGCAGGTGGTGCATGAGTGACAGCAGAATAAGGATGAAGCAAAGTGTAGATGCGGTTGTGTTAATATATTTCTTATAATTTTAAACGACAGATGTCATATTTAGCCTATTTAACTTTTCCTGCTATCCATGCCAAATGTTAAACAAATTTATTGTTTTGAGAAGACGAATATAACCCTTTTTTTATGTTTTTTGTTGTTAAATGTTATTATAAGGATTGTATCATGACAAGATGAATAAAATAAGTATTTTTGTACATTTTTATTTTCGCTGTGACACTTTATTTTCCTACTGTGTTGGAAAATGCGTTTAAAATGTTGCTGTTATCTAATTCAATAAAATAACGAAGCGAATAAAATAACAAATACAATTTTCTGCAGGCTACACTTTTATTGTTTGCCCATTTCTCTTTCTTTTAGTAGCAGAGATTTTAATGTGACATTCTGGAAACCTAAATTTAGCGGGAATGGTCAGGTCTGGAAGAAATTTACTTCAAACGGACAGCGGGTGAACAAAGAGGGAAAATATAGCGGCTGTGGGATATAGCCTTTACTTTCACGTTCTCTAGTTTGAGATGCTTGACCCCTTCCCCATAATATAAATTGTGTATAAGCCACATATATATATATTTTCAATGTTAATAAGAGTGATACCGAAAGTTAAAAAACAGGAAAATCTTTTGGAAATCCTTGGGTGGGTGGGGAATATGAGAGAGATATCTGACAAGGAAATAGCACTGTCAAAAACAAGCAAGTCTGAAGGACATATTTTATCAACACACAGGGGTTTACAATTGTTTTACACTGCTTAGTCAAGTATGCAAACTGGGATAGGACCATAAATGGTGATTGACTCCAAATTGACTTGAAAAAAGTTTTTTATTTACTGTACTTTTGTTCAAATAAATGCAGCCTTGATGAGCAGAAGATACTTTAAAATGAAAAAAATAAAATAAAACCTTTAAACGGTAGTGTATTTTAATTATGTAGGTAATGGAAAATTACTTTTGATTAAGCCAGTATAGGCACATGGCCAAATTATGCCATAATCATTTTCTTTATATTATTCACACATATTATTTAGAATGGATTGTTGGTTGATCTGGAAGCTGTGCATATTTTCTTGCTTTGTCATGTTCTTTATCTTTTGTAGTTTTGGTGAAAGTAAACGCAATGATTTTACACTTAAATAAAGCTTAATAGTATTTTGTGTGAGGGTGGTAAATATTTAGAAAGTGAGACGCCGCTGCTGAGGCCGGAATGGCACGTTTGTGTCATATGAGCTGGCGGTAATGTGTTTGTGTGGGAAGTGTTTAAGAACTTGAATGACTTGTTCTCTTTCAACATGCAAAGTTTTAGAAACCGAGTCCCAGATATTGCACCGTCACATCACAGTCTAAATACGGGACTGTGTGTGTAAAGTTTGCTCCTCGGGCAGGTCCTGATCGATAGTGCCATCCTTCATTACGAGAAGTGCAATTAAGGAAGAGACAGGCCTGCACTTCCCACCCGCCCCAGAGACCAGAAAAGATTGTGTGTGTGTGTGTGTGTGTGTGTTGGCATACATTAGCTCAGTTCCTACCCGGTCAAGACCGCAGCTCTGTGCAAAGAATGGCACTTTAAGCAACCATTACCCATCATGCCCCAGTATAAAAGATCCATTTTCATATCATTGCTCATCCTCTGTGTCATTCTGCTCTCTGCTGATCTTTTAAAGAAGCAGCGTTTCTCCTGTTCCCCAGAGGAATATTTTATTTTGATTTGATGTCATCTCTAACACATTACATTTCAGCATCAAATCTCTCCTACATGTCTAACATTCTTAAGGGGAAATATACAAAGACATATATGAGACCAAATAGTGCTGCCATACAGTAGTTATGAATTGAATGTGCTCACATACAGTACTTTAGTCTTCATCAAGATATGTTAGACATCTCTGACTTCTTATTGTGTACTTTTAAGATTTCTTTCCTAAAGTCTGGAAGGGAGAGTTTATATTTTATGATAAAAACTTAATTATTTGTTTTTTATTTAAATGGTTTAATTTGGGTATGTAAAGCAGAAAGTGTGCAGGATTCAGATGGCTGTCAGTACAGATCTGAACGTTGACTGATAAGTTAGTGGAG
Source organism: Enteromius radiatus (assembly GCA_032357445.1). Classification (NCBI taxonomy): domain Eukaryota; kingdom Metazoa; phylum Chordata; class Actinopteri; order Cypriniformes; family Cyprinidae; genus Enteromius; species Enteromius radiatus. The sequence continues at coordinate 1,352,237 of JAUCMS010000079.1, forward strand.
ATAAACCATCTTTGCAAGATGGCAGCTGGTCAAGCCACTTTTGAAAGTTTTACATATGAATATTTTTCTTGCGGAGCACTTTTTATACATTTTTATAAATTCAAAATGGGAACCCCCGTTCACTGCCATTATAAAGATTTGTTTATTAAATCTGTGATTTAAACTTGCAACTGTGTTATAATATAATATAAACTCGCTATAATGAGAAATACACTCATAACTGAACTTTAAATAACAAGAACTGCAAAATATAAGATGTGAGAAAAAATTAAGAATTGTGAGATGAGAAGATGCAGTTACATTTTTTATTTTTATTAAGCAGACTTCCATAGAATGGAACTATTGTTGTGACATAAACTAATATGAGGAATAATTATGGGAATAATAGTGTAATAATTCTGAATGTTATAGGTGTAAAAGTATAGGTTGATGATAAAATGCACATCTACAGTAAACAAAGTCCTTCCCACATCTCCTGTCCATCATTTCCTGACCTGAGCTTCATCATTTGAAAGTCAAATCACCCGACTCAGCCCAATGAGAGGGGGAGAGAGAGAGATACTCACAAATGAGTTTCCGTGGAGATTGCATGGGCGAGAGGCAGATGAGTCTGTCCTGTTCTGAGAGTGTGCTGCAGAGGTTGAGCTTTGTTTCTGTTGGGATGACGTGAGTGGGATGGGAGCAGCATTCTGTAAACTTTACGGCAAAATTACCCAGCAAGTGAAGCTTCAATCTTCAGGTAGGTCATAACAGTGATGGGAACTAGGGAAAAAAACATCAGATGGACTTATTAAATCAGTGAGAAATGCCTCATGTAATCTACATTAGATGAATAGTCAAAGTGTTGAAAAAAAACACTGGTAAGAACTGGAAAGCATGCGGATGCTCAGCTTATTGTCGGTCCATGTTCATTCATTTTCCATTCAGTGCATTTCTGTGCATTTTAGCATTAGAAAGCATGCAATGCATCAAATAATAAATACGTGCAAAATACATAGAAGCGTTTATTTTAACAATGCATTGTATTTTATGCTCAAACGACTGTCAGTTTTATATTGTGTAAGTGTGAATGGAGTTCTTCCACTTTCCTTAAACACATCTAATCTTTTCTATGTTAAGATTTTGCATCTTATTTGCAAACCGATATTTTGCTTTCCATTTAGCCTGCCAGAAAAACCACTGTATTTCACTAAATCTCCTACGCACCAAAACAAATATGACGTAGTTACCACCTATTACTAAGTATTCTAAGCTTGTGGAAACCAATTTTTTCCCATGTGGGTGATAAAACCACAACAGCCTACAAATATTCCAAACCATGTTTTTGACTAACAGAGTTGTTTAGAGTAACAGAGTTGCCTGTTCTTGTTTTCTCTCCTGCAGGTTGTAAATACACGTGTCATGCTCAGTGTCGTGACCAGGTGGCGCTAGACTGTCATCAGAACGGATCCATTAATGGCTGCCAGCTCAGCCCTCTTGCTCAGGACCATCTTAACAACAATCAGTCGTCACACAGCGTGAGTACAGCATTAATTCATTCCTGGTTTCATGTTTACATACACATTTATTTTAACATAATCTGAAATACACAAGTTAAACCTTCACAGAATCACACTCTGATAGTGATGGATAGGTATGACCACAAGGGGGAGATCAGTTGCAAATAAACAATCGAAACTAGTCTTAAGAATTGCTGAAAATGCAGCTTGAGCATTTAGATATTAATTTTCGGACTTGTGCATGTTATTTTAATCTTCTTTGCCAATAACAGATTAAAAGTCCTTTAGTACAGCCATTGTGTTGAAGTTTGAAGGGTGTGTTGGTCAGATGTTGCTCTTAGTAATTATTGCTTTTCTTTAGTCTTTACTTAGACGCAATGGTGTTATTTAGCTAAAGAAAAAAATGATAATAACAGTGATCATTTATGCACTGTTATTTAGCACCATGTGAGTTTAAACTCACACGATCAGTCCCACTGCAGTTGGCAGGGAAATAACAATAGCAGGATATTACTCTTCAGCAGAATTCCTCTGGTCACTATAGTGTCCAGTTTTGTTCTCATGCATCTCTGCTGTAAATACTATTACCCTCAAAGCTCTGTAAACTGTGTGCTGCGAATAAAAGATGAGCAGTGTGTGACCCCACGGGTTCAACAGACAGGTTAGTGTGGTATGTGCACTATTTACACAAGTACAGATCTGTTAGTTTAGTGCGGAGCTGCGTTACTGTGGCTACAGAGCCTAAATGTATTGTGACTGGTCGAAATACAAAATGTATTCAAATTATTTACAAATGGGTTAACTTAATAAAAACTGCCAAGAACATGTCAGATGCACTCCATAATGCAAAATCATTATAAATAATAGTAGCCTAATCCAGACTCAACTGTACAGTGTTGAAAACTGAAGATGCATGGTATTATTTGTATTCTGTTTTGTTTTTAATTAAATTAAATTAAATTAATGATATAACAGAATAATTATAATTTAAATGTAATTAAAAATGATGTGGGCACAAACAGTACATTATTAAAAAAGGTGTTTGCATTATATTAGTGAAAACTTGAAAGGATAATGTGCGTAACTGTCATCAAAACACACCTTATAGCCCTTAAAAAGGTTTTTCTTTGTGCAAAATAGAACTATAGTTTTTCCCCTTTTAATTGGGGGGTAAAATATGACTCAGTCATTTCTTTGTGACGTTGACCAACATAGCAAAGCTGTGAATCACGTATGTCATAATAAGCTTTGTAAGAAATGTCAGCTGTCCTTTAGGTTTACTGTACGTATGGCTAAAAATGTGGTCATGTGACCCATAATCACATTCATACATCAAAGAAATCTGTATGTGAATGCGCACTGTTGTTACAATTCAAGTTATGTGGTTTGCTTATTTGTCTTATGAATATTCAGCACGTAGTACACTGTTAGATGTCGCTGTATGGTGTGTAAAGTCTGAAATTGGTTTGTTAGCAATTTGGGATTAAACATGGGCGTGTACATTCTCACAGGACAGTTGTCTGTTTCAGTCTAATGTCTGTCTGACTCTTCATATAGATCCTACATTCCAGAAGCCCTCCTCCCGCTGAAGACAGTTAGATTAGTCAGCCACGTTACTCAGGGCCAGACAAGGTCATACAAACCGCTGACTGTTGAGGGAGGGCTTGTGTCTCTACATGTAACACCCATTCAACAATGCCTAAACCACTGAGAAAATACTGGGGGAGAAGTACATCAAAACATTAAGACATAGCATCAAGTTTCATGAGAGTATGCATGGTTTCTTCACATAGATATAAGTTTTATGTATTTTTTAAATCTTGATACATCTTTTATAGCATGTATTTAATATTTTGGCTTTTTTTAAACATTTATAGATATTTAAAAAATTTAATTTGAATTTGAATTCAAGTTTATAATTGTCATTTTTATTAGTTTTTTCACCTCTACTTTAATATTAATTCATTGTTATTTCACAGGCTTTTACATCTATTTTTATGAAAGGTAGCTTTATAAACCTACGTTTATGTCTGTGCATAGTGTTCAAATTCATATCTAATGTTTTACATGATTACTGTAAAGTAAATGTGTTTTACCCTTAAAAACACTGCTGTATTATGACTGTACTGTTAGATATGCAATATTGGGTGCAGAGCCTGAGAAAGAAACAGAGGTGTAAATATGATCCAAATGAAAAGAAACAAACAGACAGATGTAGGAAAGAGAGAGTTTCCCGTCAGGAAACAGTTACAGGATGCCTGCGACATAACCAAGTCAGCACACACACACACACACACACACACACGTCTGTTTACGTACCTGTACATCATATTAGACCACAAACTCACAGGTACACTGACCACAATAATAACTAATAAGCACTAGTCCGTTCATTTTCATCATTTTCAAGGACAAGAATATAATTTTTGCGGCAGCACAAAATTTGTTTTTCAGTTTGGTTCTTCCAAAGAAAAACATGTTGAAATTCAGATTCAGCAGAAGTATGTTTCATAATAATGTGGGTCGTTCATTTTTCCTGTGAGGCAGCAGTTTGTTGGCAGGCGAGAACTAAATGCTGGGAACTCTTTGGGTGGTGAAGCTGGTCCAAAATGCAAGAGGTGAAGCTTGAACTCCACCGCACTAACCACTCACCCATGTGACTCCTAACAAAGATATGAAGATACGTATTACACAATCTGGTCTATACTGGTCAAGATTATTATGTGTTTAGCGTTGATTTATGTTCAGTAACTGAGAAGGACAGATATTTTAGTCAAAGTTCACGTCTGCAGTACAGTATCAGGTCATGTGATTGTAACTCAATTGGCTGATTGACTGATTTGATTTTGCAGTGCGTCACATTGGGTTTAGAGTTTATGCCTGCATCATATTTCTGCTTGCAACTGATGTCAAATGTCACAGATAACATGATGTTTGCCTAGATTAAACATGCTATTCTACAGCAGCTCATGCTGTTATGTGAAAATGTGTCCAGTCCTATTCAATTCACATTCATTTGTAAAACACTTTTCACAATACATACGATTTCAATGCAGCTTCATGGGAAAACAATGAAAATATGATGTGAATGTTTTTATGTCGAGACTGACATTTGATAACAATGAAGCACAGCATGTTCTGGTTTCTTTTAGCTTGTGCACTGTAAATAAGGGTTAGAGCCCAGCTGACCTTTGAGTGCTAAAATTTAGTTAGGCCTGTTAAATTTAATTTATGATGTGATTAGTTTATCAAACCTCAAGGATTGCGTGTGTAGGCTTAGAAGGAGTTTGCTAGAAGAATTTGGCAGCTATTGCTCCAATAATGGGAAAATGTCATTCTTGGCTGGATTGGAATGCTAAAAGAATTCACTTTGGCTTTTAACTGTCACATGATGACCTAAAGGAACCTATAAATACCCTACTATGTAGGTCAGGCCTTTTGACCTAATTGAAGACCACATTCTGTGACTATAATTAACTTTTAGTTCACACAACTTTAAACCTTCTTAGCAGAATTAGCAGGTAGGTCTGGTTTAAGAGCTAATCCCTTCTCTTTCTTCAGATCTTCATTGCTAGGTCAGAGCTAACTATCCAGTAAAAGTTTGATCCAAAACCTTTTCTGGAACATACTACTTTTTCCACTGGCTTGCAAACGTTGCTACGTTATCACAGTGCATAAATGCAAGAATACACGAGTTCTCAGGTCCTAAAGGGTGTTTTTAATTAAACTAGCCTACGTTTGTAAATGAAACCATGCAGTGCCTAAAACTGAAGACCCTTTGACAGAACACCAGAGTGTGGTTGCTGTGGCTACTTCTATATCAAACAGTAATAAAGTACCTTTCCATGGAAAAGCGCACCCAGCCTTTCTGCATGTGAATGAGCGCTTGCTAATTGCTCCCAGCCGTCACCACATTCACAAGGCCTGGGTTAGCCGACAGGATCAGCTGGATGTACAAGTGGAAAGCTCAGCAACGGGGTCGAATTGCATAATGCGGTATTAACAAACCACTGGGACTGATAACAAACCTGTTCCCTAAAACTAGTTGTGGATTTTTCTGACTCCAAAATTTGGATGAGCCAGGCTTTAAAATGTCAAAATTGCAGTAAAGACATGCCAATGCACTATGCAGGTCTAAGTTGTTCTCACAATTCAACAGGCCTTATCGTCATCCTTCCACTCGCTTTTCACTCAATCATAGAGCCATTGTATGTTAGGTCTAGAGAGTTGAATCAAGCTGTTGTTTATGGAGGTCAGGTCCACCTAAGCCCAATGTTTATGCTTAGATAAAACTATTTTAACCAAAGTAGATGCTTTTTCTGGGGGTTTAGTCTGCTGAATTTAGATTGTGGGATAACATATGCCTGTATGTACTGTAGACACCAAAATTACACACAAAGAGTCTTTAAAACTTCAAGGGGCCTTCTGAAAAAGACAAGACAGAACCTGTCCTAAAGTCAAACCGTGAACTGTGGGCCTCCTTTGTGTGGATTCTGGTACCAAATTACGTTCTATTTAGTCTTTCTTTACTGTCTGGATATGTGAGGTTTGGCCGGAGAAAAGACTATGATTTCCATCTAGGGATAGTGAACACTGATTGTTTGTGTAGAAAACCCTGATCTGGGCTTGGATCTCGCTAGCGTTTAGACTGAGAAGCTGAGGTCACTGTCTGTTTCAGCTTCCCTCAGATTCTTGTGTTTTTCAGTTTACCTCTCATATATTTGATTGTCCCCAAAATAATAACATCTGAAGTATCTGAGAAGAGGGAAACACTTTTAAATGTTATGTTTATAGGAGTCATGTGTCTGCACTGTAGAGTTACTGTGCCTTTGGGTGCTAACGTGCTTTACAGTATTAGTTACATAAGTGACTTGGTAAAAATAGATTAAAGTGTCAGAGGATAAAAGCATGTATTACATGTAGTTGTGTAAAAGTTTAAGCCTAAAACTGAATTAATTTTAAAAACTACACTCATCTTTGCAAAGTAATCCTTAAAGTTACCTTGATTCAATGGTCTCTTCAAGTACAATTAAAGGGCAAACACTATACATGTAGCAATTTGTCATTACAGGTTTAGGCTTATAATTTAGGACAATTAGAGGACTGAAATGACTTTACGCTCTGACCTCCCAAACCACACCCTCCCAGATAAAATCATGAATGACTGTAGTAAGGTGTGTGCTTCCTGAGGTCATCTACACATCCACAGAAATCACTTTGTTTTAGTATAAGAAAGTTGATTTACGAGACATTCCACACGCCCTCATGTAAATACTGCCACATAAACAGAGCCTGTGTACTGGGAACATGAGCCATGCCCCCTTAGCACAGGAATGTGGGTAATGTGTCATGAAGGCTACGGTTCACAGCCGGAAAAACTACAGGTTGCAGTCACAGGTCACCTCTGTGTCCCTCCTGCCAGACCCTATTGTTCTGTAGCAGAGAGAAGTGGGCTTAGGAATGAGTTTCCTTGCGAACTGAGACATTTTCACATGCTCCTTGGAAACACTGATTTATGGAAGTTACTTCCACTTTAATTAGTTATTTATTTCAAGTAGTTTGTGCTGCATCAGCAGATAAAACGTTAAATAGTTTAGCATTTTAGAATTGTTGTTTCTGAGTGAGAACTAATGTTAAATAAAACTGATCTCATGAGAAAATAAAAAAAATTCTGAGATGTGATTTGCATGAAAAATGGCAAAAAAAAAAAATAAACACCTCTAATATACTCCACCTATAAACCATTAGACAGATTGTATATCACACCAGCAACCATATTTATGCAATCTTATTTTGTATGAAAATGTAAGATTTTTAACCATAAAGCTCTAAAGTTAACCATTGTAAACAAATGGGACTATAAAGATAACTATAAAATTTAGGAATCAGCAGCCAGTAACATATTGCTATTTTGTCGTCTGCTTTTTTCTATGTGCAAGACCTTTAAAGGGTATGTTTACACGACAGTGATTATATTAATGCATATGTCCTTCATGTTTTTGAAAAGATTCATGTGAGGACTACTATGTTGTCGAAATGATCCCCTCAATAATGGCTAGATGCTGTATAATGCATGCTAGGCCAGCAGTTGGCAAAGTCACCTGGTAAAGAAACACTACACATTTGCACACATACGCATGCATGTCACCATTTTCACAATTTAGCATTTTTGTAGTTTACACAGAAACAATAATGGTACAATTTTCAAAAGTTTGCATTTCATGCTTTCAAAATGTCCAAAATGCATAAAATGTTATATTTTTATCTGAAAATTGTGCCGTGTAAACACATCCTAAAACTGGATGGATTCTAATTTGATGTTACGTGGATTCCAACAATATTGATCTTCTGTGTCTTTATTGTTTTAGTTTTAGTGTTAAATTTCCTATTCCCAAAAAATTAGAATTATAACCGTAGTGCAATAGAGTTGGTTAATTTGACATAGTACTGACCTACCACTGATGCCTTTGGTTTGCATGATTTGGCCGTTCCTTTACTGACAGGGTATTTTTAGGTCTTCTCCATGTTCTTGGGTTTAAATTAAGCTCTGCCTTTCCACAAACTTCTTGAAAGCTGCAGTTTGTGGGGCGTGGTTACCCTGCCCTTGATCTACTGCAGATGTTGCTTGGATTTCACTCTTTGGAATCAGACATTTTTTCTCTTGACTGGGTGGGCTGTTATCATATGTGACGCGCTGTAAAATACAAAATATACATGTATAAAGTGGAAAATTGTTTGGAAACATAATATGCTAAAACCTCAAAGCAGCTGTTAACACAGTAAAGATGTCTGTGCTCTTTTGGATTGGAGCTCTTAGAAGTTGCAGTAATGAATTTTGCCTGACAGATAATGCAAGCCAAAGCTGAGGCGCTGCCATGGGTTTAGTGGAAAATTTGCTTACAGTATATCATAAATGCTGTGCTCTTAATATATAATAAAACAATAGTTTGCTTTTTTCAAAGCAGTTTTTTTTTCATGTGTAATTTTAGGACAAGGTCATTTTAGGTGGTCTAGAGAAAAGGGGGACCCTACATATTTGAATAAATTACATTAGTGCCTAACCCCAGAAACGATGGGTTTGCTTGTGGAGTAGAGCCAAAACCAGACCTTATGTCCAAAACAAAGTCATAAAAATGAGGCTTGTAGTTTGTCATTGGTTGGGTTGGTTATTTATTTATTTTTTTACTGGTTAGCTGCTTCCACGTGGAAGTTTGCTCTTCATGACTGACTGATCAGATAACTTTACTCTTGATTACATGACCTGAAATGTGAGAAGCTGTAAAAGTGGTGGGAACCCATTTCCTCTGTGACCATGGTCACAGGTTCTTGTCCAAACATGTTAATTAACAATCACAATGTTTAAGTTGTCGTTCTCGTGCCAGTTTAGGCCAAGTTCTACCTTGCTATGATATACACACACTCGCACACATCTTTTACAGAAGTCTGTCATCAAACTGTATTCCACATTTATACCGTTGGTCCTCATCTTTGCATTGGTCCACAGCTACACCCTTTCACAAGGGCGTACTGCCTTGTATTAAATGCCCCAAAACTGTATTTTTAGCTCAGATGGTTGGCCTGCACCAACTTGAAGAAGTAGTCCATGCTATGTTTCAAAGAAGGAAAATAAGAAAGCTTGCTTCTGTATGTTGCATACTTATAGAGGTAAGTGTACTTACATTTAAAACATTTTCCAGTAGCATTACTCTCCAGGCACAGAAAGTTATATTATTACGGCAGAAAGTTAAAACTATTCTAATGTTAAGCTACTGAATGAAAGAAGCCGTTATAAAGTTGCCGCCGTACTTAATTTGAATTCTGTATTAATACGCCAAGCGTTGCGTGGCAACAGTGTGTACAGGCAGATTAATGAACTATTTTACACGGCGGAAGAATTGTTTGTGCTGATTATTACTACTAATATTTTTTATTATTATTGAGCATTGGTTTATTTTATCATATCACCCCCTCCGTTTATTAAATAAACTTTGCTGAAATTAACACTAATCAGGTACGCAGGTAGGGGACGCAACAGGAGGAAGTGTTTCTCATGATGTGTGTGTGTTTGTGGGTGTGTTCTTCCAGCGAGCCGCTCCGGTTTAGTCTATTGAGCTCACTCAGTTTAGTTTGAAAGTGTTAGGAAGGACTCGACCGGGCGCGTTTTCCGTGGGTTTTAAAGTATTTGTAGTGTTTTAACACTTCATACGTTTATTGGTATTGACTGTTTCGTTTTTTAGGCAGCAATAAAGCCGATGATTACGGAGCGTCAGTGACTCGCGTTGTCTCACGAATCCGCCTCACTTTATCATACAGTACTGTTTTTGCGCGCATATAAAACCTGTTTTTGGATGTGTCAGAGTTTCTCTTCAAATGTCGTGGACGAGCACCATGAGTAGTGGATACAGTAGTTTGGAAGAGGATACAGAGGAATATTTTTTCACTGCCAGAACTTCCCTTTTCAAAAAGCCTTCGGTTAAACCCACGAACCTCAAGGTGATTTACATTATATACATACATGTTTACTTATTTAAATGTGTTATTTATTATTATTTTTTTTTAATAGAAGCCTTTGTGCCATGCTGCTAGATGTCACACAACCATGTGTTGTAGTTTGTCTCCGATTCAAAATCTGTGTGTGAATATGTATAAATATGAAGGCTATTAACTATATAGTGTTTATTAGTGTCCAGGTGGGATCAGTTGTTCTTTTTTACATTTTGATAAAACTCCTAGAGCTGAGCTTTCATAAATAGTGTTTCGAACAATCATTAACAGACTTGAACCATGTTCATGACATACTGCATATCTTAACCTGTTGCATACATGAATGGCACAGTATGAGGCAGCTATCCCATCAGGCAGCCTTGATATTTATGACCTTAAGATAATGCTTCTTTTGTGTCAGACTTTATCAAGGAAGTACTGTTTTAAACAGTAAATGGACATAAGATGATGTGGGAAGGATTTAGCACAGCAGTGCACACTTAACACTTGTTTGTTTTTGTTTTATTATGCATATTATCTTTATTTAGGGTGCTATTTGATTGTATGTGACTTCTGGTTTGTGTAAAAGCATTACGTCATGCCATCATGGCTTTGAAGTTAAGTTTAAGTAGGCCATTCACAGCTCATGAAAGCTGTTTTGTTCAATAACTTTTTCATGCTTCTCAACGGGCTGACATCCACATGCCCGTAGCAAAGACAACTACTCATAATTTAACAGTATTATTGCCTGACTCAGTCGCTGGTAAAGCTAACCAGTGTGACTGACCACATGTGATTTGAATATGGCCTCTACACAGTCATGTGTGACAGTAAGGGGGCTTAAAGAGAAAACATTCACAGTATCACCCCCACATTTCTGTCAATTACCCGATTGTGAGAGAAATGTCAGCGGAGAGAAGTCTTCAAGTTAATGTTGTCATGTGACTTCCATTTTCCAGGGTCAGAATGTTGCAGATTGTTAGTGGGTTTCTATTGCTTTGTTACAAAACCTAGTGTGCTGACTACATAGGCAGCATTTAAGGCATCATATGCTTGCTGCCAAAGATAAGCTGCCTTTATGGAGAATGCATACATAGCAAGCTCAGTTAGATCATTCCATTTCAGTCCTTTATACTTTATACTAAGCTTTATTCTCTAGATGAAAGCAAAAGAGCTCGCTAGACTGCAGTCTGTAGCTGTTTATAAAGTCTTGATGTATTAAATTCCAGGCTTTTAGAATGTTCAGGCTACAAATGCGGTGTGTAATAATGACCATCCGTCGTGTAAAGTAGCAGCTGTAGAAGGAATTGCTCAAAAAGGGATGAGTCAGTTCCTTAAACAGCCTATAGCTCACTTCCTGTTACTTCATTCTGACAAAGAAGCCCCCCTCCAAACTATTTCATCATCCGCAAGGCTATCCTAAAATCTGGCTTGTCTCACTTGGGCACTTCAAAGTATGTGCAAGATACACATAGTATGTACAAAGTATATGTGCAACATTTAAGCAGATATGCACTGTACTTCATCTGTTTTGTCACCTCTTGCATGCCACAAATGCACTGACCCTGGGAAACAGCTGCTGGGGCAGGCATGCAAAACAGCAGGATCATGGGGGTTTGTGTGGGACACAACGCTCAGTTAATACAGAGAAACTTGGAGATACAATGGCTTTGTTTGAGGGAAAGTTATGGTTTATTTTTGGTGGCATCGTTTCATTTAGTTAAAATTAACTTTATAATGCAGTATGGGGCAGTTGAAACATTTAGACCTTTTTAGAAGTCATTCCAAACTTGCATGACTATTTTTTATCTGTTAAACACAAAAGATGATATTTTAAAGAATATCAGTAACCAAAAAAATTAGTGGTAGCTTTTGACATTCACAGCAAGGGGGAAATGCTACTCTCAACCGTATTTTTAAGAAAGAAACTCTCACAGGTTTGGAACAATTTGAGGAAGAGTAAATTATGACTGAATTTTCATTTTGGAGTACATAATCCTTTTAAGCAGCCGTTTATCTTTACACTGATAGAGTTGTGAATTGTTGTTTTCCTGGCTTTTAGAGAGCTTTGTTTATTTGGAAAAAGCCTGACGGTGCTGAAGAAAGACAGACGTTATCTACAGTCCGCAGGCAGTTTTTATAACTCAGAACCTGATTGAGCAGAAATTAAATTAGCGAATGTACACTCAAAGAAAAAAACTCAAAAGAGCTTACTATGGGTCACTACTGTAACACTGGATCATTGCAGTTATGTGCGTGTTTACAGTAACTCACTTTGTCAGTGTTTGTGGCAGCTTTGCACCATTTGGCATTGAATGGTTTGTGCCTGACGTCATTGGCCTTGAATATTCACATGCTTTGCCAACACAGGCGCTGAATGCACAAAGACATCTAGCTCTGAACTCTTGTGAAAGTTTCTTGTCCATTGTTTCACGCTTTTCCAGGTTTATCCCGAGATTACCGCTTGGCATGTTTCAGCTGTCCAACACTGATCGAAGTGTTCTGAGTCATTACGTCAATTCATCATTAGGGATCAGGTGATCGGTCAAATGATGTGCATGGTTTAACATTATAAATTTGTCTGGTAGCTGCAGGAGTTTATGCACTCACTGAGCTTTAGAGAAAGACTTTCTTGTCAGCCACACTCAGAAAGATAAATCTTAATCTTGAGGATGTTAATGCAAACCTTTGCTGACTCCAGTCTGAGTTTACACATATCCTGCATAGACGCCCACTGCTGTAAATCCATCAGCCAAGAGAAGAAGAATATGTGTGCTAGAGACCATAATATTCACAGGACTGGAGTTATATGTTAATTTCACACTACCCTATCTCCTCAAACAAACCAGGATAGACATTTATAGACTAGTTTTCCACAGTTATGTAAAATTCTTGACCGGACCACCAAAAGCTTTAGCATTTAAAAGAAGGATTAATAGTCTGCGTAGCAACGTTCTTGTGAGAAAGATTGACTGTTTATAATAATCTTACCATTTATGCCGGATATTTTGATTTAACCAGATTTGAGTAAAGCTTGGCTTTGTAAATTTCGCAAAAAGATGCAATTTCACTCCAAAGCTCTCTTACTAAAATTATGCTGTTGCAATAAATAAATCAAATTAAAACAAACAATAAAATAGCCTGTTTTTAGGTTTTATAATAGTTAAGCACATTTTCTCCTCAAAATGGAGAACACATCAGTATAGTATGTTGTACTCCCTTTATGCTAAAATAAAAACAGTAGTGTAATGCTACTGTGTCAGACCTTCACAAGGTGTTGTGAAGCGCACATGCTGTTTATTCTGCAAAAAAATATTCTCCAGACAGTACGCTGAGCCAAATGTTGCTCCGTTCATACCATGCAAACTCTCTTTTTGTGCTTCTGCTTTTGTCTGAGTTCATGTTTTGCATTGTGTTGTGCATCACACAATGGAAAGAATTCCACTCTGTTGATTCAACTGTCATCGCTGAATAAAGTCACTGTTACATGAAAAGATCGACCGCGTGGAGTGGTTTCACATCCTGCTTTACACAAACCTCAATTATTAAGAAATCAAATCCATTGCAGAGGTCTGAAGCAATAATTTTGACTATTTTGGGACTGTTCTGAGAAGCATCTAATAACAAGGCTCCAGTAGGCCACTATGTTTGTTTACACCAGGCATCAAGCACCGTTAAAGAGAGCATTGCCACTTAATCTGATTAGTCCACAAAGTAGCATTGTGCGTCATGGAGGAGTATTTGATTATCATCCAGGTGTGTGCCTCCGGTCAAGTTGCCTTTGATGACAGAAACATCCAACAGCTCCTACTCAAAGTCTACACCTTTTCCAGCGTAAGAAGTTGAATACCATGTCAGTGCAGAAATTAAATCCTCAAGAACCCTGTCAATCTGATGGCTTTTAAGTGTCAGAGTGGCCTTTGATTTATCTCAAGCTTTGAAAATGGGTCAAAAGCTGACTTTTACGGACATGCACATCCCACTCTCTCCCTCTCATTGTGGTCACGGCTCTGTTAGACTTGTGTTGATCCACATGTAGTGCATCTGGTTGCAGTTTCTTAGAGAAGAGCTGTAATTACAGTAAAGGGAAAGATAAGACCAGATGAAGGGGCTTGTTTCTTGGTCTCGCTGTTACGGTCCATTGGCAGAATGTCACGCAAAACCTCAGCCTACTCAGCAGATAAACTTTCCGACTGACATTGGGAGCACGTGTCATGGTTTGGGAATTAATTGCTGAACCTATGCAAAATTAAACAACTGTTGTATTTAAGTGAAATACATGTGTTCTGCTTGACATAGGCATTGAATTGGAGCAATAAATCTAGTCACAAAGTCCCCTCTGCTACATATAAACAACAATCTTTGTATTAACATGACATGTTGTGTGGTATTAGAACTGGAATGGTTCTTTTATTTTGTTAAGGTTTGACCCATTTACTGTTGTCATGACGAACTAGGTTATTTTTAATTTCAGAGAAACTCTATGCTGTTAAAGATCGTTTGTTTTCAGTTAGAGATATGGATCCATCAGGAAACGAGCTTAGACTCCTGAGCTTTCCTTGAGGGTTGTCGCTTCCTGGATTTTGTTAGATCTAACTGTTGGCAGTTATATTCATGCACCTTAATCTGGTTAAATATTTGTTGCAGCTTCCATTATCTCTGTCATTTTAAAACCTAAAATGGAATTGTCCTTTCATCACTGTTGACATCAGTTTGTAAATATATCTTTCATGCTAGTCCAGTTGTTTGAATGAAATCATTCTCTAGAAAAAAACTCCCACATCACACACCCATGCAGAGATAAGGCGCAACATTTGGTGAATGCGTGTTTGAAACCAGATAAGTTCTCCAAGTGCACAGGTCACATGGCTGCACCTGGCATGGGTCACGTCTGATCTCAGCCGCTTTCATTCTGCGTCTTTCTTTGAAATCATTCCTAAGCCGTCGCTTCTCTGGAATGACATCATCGCTGAACACTGTGGTAAATGTATCCTATATCCCTTTGAACAAGGGTCCTTATTCTTCTTATCCTCCCAGCTATTTCAGAATGTTTTTGTGTTAGATTCATGCACAATTTTCTTTTTTTTTTTTTTGCTTTTGTTGCTAGGGTATGATAAGGTGACTGCCAAATCTTGTACACTCTTTGTTAAAACCCCTCCATACTGGGTTAATTTTTATCACGAGCAATCGTGTGCAGAGAGGACATCCCGTTATTGATACATTTAAAAGACTCTGTTGTTTGTTCTCCCACTGCAAATTAGCTGGACACGACTCTTAAGGGCTAACAGAGACCTATTTGACGTCATTTATTTCCCCCTTTGGCCTATATTTATTATTTATTACAGACATCAGATTTGTCACTGGATTATTTTTGGGGTTGCTGATTTCATATTCCAGCTTTGTGTAGCATTTCATCAATCAAAATCTACAGATGAGCACCAACCATGACGTTTCTTTCCCACAGTTCCCCATAGCTGTGGTGAGTGGGCAGGTTTCCGAAGAATTATGACCTGCAGCGTCATAGAGTGAGGTTATGTTTCATTGGTCTCTGAGCTCGGTGAGTGCACTGTACTCCCATCTGACCTGAAAGGTTTGCTATGATCAGTCGGGCCGCCGCAGTTAGTCAGACACCTTCACTTCCTCTCTGTATGAATCAACCCCAGATCATATTCAGCTTGTAGTGTGCAGGAAGGAGATGTCCCTTTGGTTTGTGAAGGGCTCAAGTTCCTTACTTTCTTAAGGAGTCTTCTTTCCGAGAAAAAGCAACACAGTATAGAGTTGGCTTTAGTTGCAAGCAAAACAAACCACACCCTGTTTTTATGATTTAACTCTTATCTTATGTTATGAGTAATCTTTGAAGCTCACCCATAAATCCTAAATCAGACAGAGACCTCCTCTCGGGAATATTGTGAAGTACCTGCAAATCTGCTCTAGTATGACCCTAATTCTTTGGTTGAAAACTTTTTCAAACCAAGCTGTCAGTTACTATCCCAGCAGAGCTTTATGATGTCAGAATGGAAATTGCTGGAAGGCATCGGTCAAGCTTTCCAATCAAAGCAGCTTGTAAGAGTCCTTGTGGGGTTCTTATGTTATTGTTGGCCTTTCTGTAGGGGATGGCACTAGTGGAGATGAAAGATCTTTTTCAGGTACTGTTTAAGCACGTCTGGCTTGCGTAATATACATTGCTGTACTTGTTCTTGTTCCCTTGGCATTCCGTACAGACATTATGAAACTGTAATTTGTAGGAGGACAACTTTAGGAGAACATTGGGGGTTAAAGTACAATGTCTGATGGGCGTATTGATGAGGCATGTGTGCATTCCCTTGTGAGGTGATGTTATAGTACTCATAATGAAAGATGCCATGAGTCATAGTACAGCGTGGATAGAATATGGTTGCGAAAGCACTTAAATACTGGTTGAAAGTACTTGGAGTATGTGTCAAACATGGATGCCATTATGGGTCATTTTCTTCCATTTGCGATTGGCAGAAATTTGCAGAAGCGAAATGGGGATCCTTAAGGCCAAAGTATACTTCGGCCATCCATTGATGAAATGAGTAAAGCAGTTGAATCAAAATCATCCATCCACACTCACTGAACGTGGAAAATTAATTATGCATGTCACTTGATTGATGCAAATCTTTTAAATCCAATGGTTAAACCTAAAGATTCCAGGACTCAATGACTCAATATTTGTGTTTTCATAAATGTGTGGAGTTGAGGAGCTTTGAGTGTTCACTAAGCTTGCTTGGTGGTTTTCATTCCTCTATTCCTGTTTGCCATGGTTTCCTGTACTCTGTAAAGCCTCCCTGCAGTTCTGACTATTCTAGAATCACATCATGTAGTTTAGCCTGCCCACTGTCCTGCTGAGTAGGAAGCCACACAGAATGGTCATTTTTATGCCTTTGATTGTCAGACAGTGAGTCCAGCCTTTGGTTTGCAAAAGGATATTGACCGTTTTTCTACTGCTCGCTTCATCTACTCCATTAGTTGAGGAATGTGTTGGGGAGGAAAGGTGTGGTGGTCAGTTACTTCCTGTGGGGTAGGGGGAATGAGAAAAGGGTGTTTTATTGCAGCTCGCACATCAGTGTACATTGGCAAGCACGATGCGTGCGGTCATTATAGGCGTGCCCAAAAAAATCCCCTGCAAAAGTTTGGCTAAACATAAAAAGCAGGTTGTCTTTCGATTGTCTTGTCTGCTCAGACTTTGGTCGTTCTGACTCTCACGCTTGTCTAACTTCGCTCTCGGTTGTGCAGGTGATATCACATGCTTTATCTGCACAACTCAAGAGTTTTTCAGATAGGAGTTTCTCCTGAAAAACCAGTCCGGTCACACCTCATGTAACCTGCTTTAAGTTGAGTATGCCATGACCAGCAAGTGTGACAGAACTCGGCTAGAAACGAGGAACAAAAACCCTAACATTACCACACGCCACACCCTCTGGTCTTGCTTATCAGCTCACCAAGGACACTGTGGGGCCTACAGAGGGAACTTTACTTTCTCCCTTTTTTGTTTTGACTAATTTTCCTTTAAAATAGCCTTGATTGATCTCTCGACAAGTAAAGACGGACCACTCGGACCTCAAGGATACCTTTAACCTGTTCTTCTTGTTCGCTGTAGTCTTTCAATGTGTTGCTCTACTTGAGAGCGAGGACACACAATCCCTCACAGCAAGGGAGGTAGAGCTGCTTTTTCTGTCGCATTACCTCATCGGGTTAGTGTTTATTTTGTCTTTGTCACGCTCCACTGTGCAGAGGCATCCGTGTTAACCCTGTCTTTCCTGGTTTCGTTTTTTACACATTTCTGGTGTCTGCTTTTCCAAGCATTTCATCAACAGTACATTGACGAAGATAAATGCCAACTCTGGTTGTGCTAGACTGTTGAAAGGCCTTGTTGGGGCATAAAGACTCACTAGTACTTTGTGGGCAGCAGTCAAAGTTTATACGAGCGACATGCACTGTTCAGCTTGGCTAATGAACAACCCTCAGACAGGCTGATGGAGACCACCTCACTGAACCCATTGGCAGCACAAGCTGATGTGGTGAGCTGCAATCCCCTACATGCATTCAACAGCTCAACAAGCCCCACTGAGACGCTCTCTGCCCCTCGTTTACAAAAGCTTTTATTGTGGTGAAGAGGGATTTAATGGGCTCTCGGCTTGTAGTCGTGACTTCATCAAAGAGCGTTTGGTTGAGTTAATTGGTCTGATATGAATACGTGACTGAATCCTTTTAATAGGAATGTCTGTGAAGTATTGCTGTAAACTCACATTTGTGCTTGTCGGGATGGTAAAGGGATTAAGCTAATGACCCTCTTGGCGTGACAGTTGGCATGTCCAAAGTACTGGAAAGACTAAGCTCTTTCATTGAATATTTGTCCTATCATAAGGTCTGATATGTACTAGGGCTGCACGATATTGGAAAAAAATTACATTGCGATATTTTTTTCCAAACGATATATATATTGCGATATTGAGAGCCATCAATCCAGGCTAAAGTCAATAATTACCAATAATTACATATTGATAATTTCA
>JAUCMS010000079.1:1370853-1394564 GCA_032357445.1 Enteromius radiatus
GTTCCGGCGATGTGACTATCGCTCACGCGCACATCGCGATGTCGATGTCAAAACAGAATATCGTTCAGCCCTAATATGTACTGTTGGTTGTGAGATAGATTTGCTCATTTATTCAAACGTTCTTTTCAAACGATATCACAAGCCACCTGTCTAAGCAGTCTCATCCGTAAGATATCTGATTGATGCACTGGTTAAGCAGCTGTTACTGGGTTAATCTGTTAAGCATTCCCCCATTCAGAGCTATGAGGGTGCTAAGGTGAGGTTAAGGTTATAACTAACCCTTACTAAAGAACAGTAGCACCTGGAATGGATTCATGGACAGTTCTTCTATATTAACTTGGTTCAGGATAGTTAACTAGTCTCACAGTGAGTTTTAACTAGCTGTTATTTTGCTTTAATAATCTTATCAGCAGGAGAGGGTTTTAACGTATCATGCTTTAGCATTTGCCATGGGAAAACCCTTTCTGAGAATTATAAACCTAAATCTGGTTTTATTTATGGTTAATTAGGTATTTAGTTATGTTGTTGGTTTTCCTGATGGAACGTTGAGCCTAGAGTACAAAGAATAATACAATTATTATAGTCTTTTTGAAAACGTGTAGTAGTTTTGCACATAACCAATACTGCAGCAGTGTATTCTCATAGCTTTAGGGCTTTATTATGAACTTATGAATTCAAGGTGTTTAGCCTTTAAGTGGATGTTTTCTGGGTGTGAGTCATGCACTGCAAAGATTATTAACAATGCTCGCAACACAAAAGCACCTGTTATTGCAAACACTTCAGGCTGTCTCGGCCCGTGCAGGAGGGGAATTACGACTGTCTTTAACAGTTCGCAGTATTCAGCCTCTGGACTCTGTTAGCTGAGACGGCCCTTGTCCGTCAACGTGTTGTCACTTCATCCCAGGACTGTTCCCTTATAAGGGGCTCTGTGCTTTTGTTTTGAGCTTGGAGCGCTCATGAGAGCAGGTCAGCATCTCAGTGATATGACCATGTAAGAGCAGAGTGCACTGCACATGTTTCATACGATTTTCTGCTAGTTTTAGCTTTTAAAGGCTATTTTGTTCCAGGAGAGTGAAGTCCTATAAACAATTTAAAGGTTTGTATCTTGGTTATATCATTGGATGTCAAGGAACAAGATGCATTTAATCTTTTAAATTGCAAATAAAAACATTGAACAAGCAATTATTTGTTTACCTGCTGCTGTTTATTGCAGGATATCCTGTTTGAGAAGTATAGTGATTATCGCATGGATGTCACTAGTTAGGAGGTGTATGTGTGGGTGTTTTGGGCTCCCACATCAACAGGCTCATGACAAAGAAGCCTTTGATTTGAATGGTTCATTATTCAGCAGTACTGGAGTCATCTCTTCTGCTGTCAAAATGAGCTGCGAGGCTGATCTTTCTGCTTGCTAATGCTTGTATTCACTGTCTGTGTTTCAGGATGTGGAGAAAGAGAAAGAGCTGCGCACTCATTTCACTTATGAGGAGATCAGACAGAAGGTCGAGAAGTACAACACTGAGTCACGTGACCACTTTAAAATGACACTGGTGAGTTAATAGTGAACCTCCATCATCCACTGATAGACCAATAAAAACTAATCACTTGTAAATGTAATCGCTAATAATTTTCATAATTCAGAAATCCACATGAACATAAGTGTTTGTTAGTTCCTTCAGAAATAAAATTCTGGATTGTGTATAATATATTATGGATTACATAATATTAATATATTGAAACATGTTTTGACATGCGATTTAAAAAGTCAAAATCATGTTGTTATATTACAGACCCTAAAACACTACTTGAGGTTGTTGGGGTTTTTTTTGTTTTTTTTAAAGCTTTATACATTTTTTTTTGTTGTTGTTTTTTTTTTTTTCAAAGTTAATTATCACTGTTGCTTTAATACAAGCTTTATTATCATCTCTGTCGTGATCGGTTTATCATGACTTCTCATGGACCATGTGACAGCCATAAGGATTGTGATGTCAACATCAGACCTTTGTCCAGAGCCCAGCTGCTTATCGCAGGACTGTTTCTGGATAAAACCAGCTGACAGATGTGTCATCTGAGCCATGGTGGCACAAACACTTTGTATTAGTACAGCGTATGAGCTTTTACTCATTAAGCGTCCACGGTGTCTTGGATCATTAAGTTTCAGGCCTGTGCTTCAGTAGGGTTGTGTGTCAGTGTGGTGGAGTTTCAGAGGAGGTTTGTGAGCTGTAATTACACCCCCCGAGTGTCTGCCTGTAGCCTGCAGTCACGGCTGCCATTTGAGCTAATGAGCTTACAGACAGAAGAAGCTCAAATCTGGGCTCCATCTGGACACAGTCAGATACCACAGCAAGATGTGCTCACCCGCTTTGAGAAGATGTTTGAAACTGAAGCTTGTCAAGCTACAAGCTACTCATCATATTAAACTATACTTAGCTGTCCAGTTAACAACACTACAAGTTTCTAAGAAACACTTATTGCAGTATTTGAATATCTATAAAACCAAAACAGTATTTATTTGCCTCACAAACAGTAAGGATACTAACTTAATTGTATTTATTTTATTTATTTATCGGTTTGTTTGTTTTATTTATTTATATATTTATAGTTTGCTTTATATTTAAATTGAGTCAACTTAAATTATTAACTTTGTAACTTTAACAGCCATATAAATTGAGTCAACACTGATTCAATTCAACTAAAATAATATAATATATAATAAATATAATAATATAAATATTGATGCATACATGTGTAACTAATTTCAAGGTGTATACTGTACACACAAAGATATTATGTAAACAAAAACTTATTTTTCCTTGTGATTTAATCACGATTGATCATTTTACAGCACTAATATATAGCCTAAGTAAAATATATAAAATATTCACTGTAATGGCATTTATAAAACTGAATCAAAAACATATTTTGAAATATTTTACTGGAAATACTGAATCACTGAACAAATGAACCAGCGTTTTGAATCAGTTAACTTCCTGAAAGCAAACAAATAATTGAAATGCATCGGTCTTTCTGAAAGTTACAAGATGGTGAAAATCTTAATTAAAGAAAAAAAAAAAATTCATAATTGTTTAGGAATGCATTCTAAGAACAGCAATGTATCATTTTCTCAAACTAACCAGCTCTGCACCTGAGAAAAACACTTATTTAGCTATAACTGATCATGTCTTTGTTGTTGTAATCTAATGTCAGTCTTTGTCTTTCCTCTGTCTCTGTCCTGCAGAATACTAACGGCATGTACACGGGCTTCATCAAGGTGCAGCTGGACCTCCGGAGGCCCATCACGGTGAGAGGCGGCGGGGCAGGAGGGGTCAAAGGTCAGGAGGCGTTTTACCTTCCGCGTGGCTCCATAAACACCCTGCACATCAGCAGCACCAACACAGTGCGACAGGTGATCGAAGCCCTGCTGAGAAAGTTCACCGTAGCCGACAACCCCGCCAAGTTCGCCTTGTTTAAGCGCTTCAGCAGAGAAGACCAAGGTGAGACGCCGAACATGAATGTGGAAAATGCATCTGTGTGTGTGTGTGTACAGTAATGACTCAGGTCCCCTAGTGTATACAGTATGCGTTTTGGCAGGAACGGATGCATTCCTGAAATAGGTCAATCTGAGGAACCAGTGTGTATTTATGGACGCACTCACACATTCAGGACAGGCCTGTTACTCTGTGCACATATGTGCCAAGAATACACCATGCCAGCGTAGTAAACACACACACACATAACAGCTGATGTCTGTGGAGACCTGTTGAATGCTCTTTGGCAGATACTAACCACCCTCGTTCCCTACATTTCAATGCCATACAAGGATATTCTGAGCTAGGGAAGGGTCAGGATGGCCTTCTACTGAGTTTAGAAGTAGTGACTAGTTGTTTTTTTTTGGTTTATACATCAAACGATGGATTCCTGAGAAGCTCAGCATTGGTTTTGCCCTAGGAATGTCTAGGAGTGTTTCTAATCCATCTCACTGCTTTGACAGACCCCAGCCTCTGTCTGAGCCCGTTGACGTCACACACACAGCAGGAAGCCAGACACGCATATGACTCTGAGATTTTAAGTACCTGCTTTCATAATCTGTGTGCTGTGCTGGAATGTGCTCTGGTTTATGTGAGGGAAATGAATCATTAAATGAACCGATTCATAAGAGTCATTAATTTATGAATCACGCTACACTGGTCTGCATTTGTTTTGCATGCAGAAATTATTTCTCTTTTGTATTATTTTTCTGTGTGCAGAATTTTATCTTCAAATGGCTTTAACATCATGCATTATCGTAGGAAAAAGTCTGGCTATTACCTTAAATAGATAAAAAAAATACAGTTCTGTAGAATGTACTTGTTTTAATATACTGCACTTTTTAAAATGCAAATAATAAATAAAATACAATGTGTAATATTTTAAAGTAATGCACTTCAAAAACTAAATATATGACTGCAGAGTCAGATTTGCACTGGGCTTTATCTCATTCAATTCAGACTGCAAATGTAAAACAAAATTGCTTCAGCTTTAGTTTATTATTGATAAAAGATAAATGCCAAAATTATTTATTTACTTATGTTTTATTTTTTCAAGATATCACTTTTTTTATTGGATGTATTTTTCTAAACTACTGTCTAATGTATTTTTAATGTACTGCGTTTTAGAACTGATCCAAATACAAAAATAAGACCGCAAACTGAGGTAAAACAGTTACTTTTGCCATGGCGCAGCTGATTCAGATGCGCTGACTTCTGCTTAATTTATTGGATGAACTGAGCATCGTAGGACTTTGGGGAGCAATAACGCTCCTCTTTAATTATTTTATAGGAGTGTGTGTGGGAGCCAATAAGTGCTGCCGCCAATTGGGGAATATTTGCTTAGGAGGCTGTCTGGGATGATTTTGTTCTGTTTTTTCCCCAAGACGGAGCACTGAGGTCTCAAAACCATGAGAGATCTTTAGCACAGGCCAGGAGACAGATATGTGACACTTTGTGTTTGGCTTGGATTTTACGGCTGGTTTTAATGCATGTAATGGGGCCATCCAGCTCTTAAACAGCCGGTCTAGACGACTTCAAGAAATGCTAGTTAGACGCTGATACACTCATTAACAGACAGAGGCGAACTCATAAACAAACAGACCCTCATGTGTGATATCACAGCAGTATGGCATATAAAAGACCATGAATCGACCGCATTAGTGTAGACATAGCCCTGCTTGTTCTGATTAACCGCCACCGGAGGCTGAAGGAAGCCCCCATTAAACAGGAAGTGAGATGAGAGATTCCTCAAGAATGAAGAAATTTGCACACTCTAGGTGGAGGAAAATCTCCCATAATGCTAGAGTAAACGCAGACGTTCTAGAGAATTACCTTTTGTTCCTGATATGAGGTGGTGCGCTTCCTTTTTCATGCTTAAAGTTTGTTTTTGCTGTGAATTTTGGCCTTAGATCAACATTCAGCAGCCATGTCTTCCTCTTTGAGGTGTGTCAGGCCTTTATTAAAGAGAAACTGATTCAAGGCTGAATGTCAAGTTTAGGTGCTTTTTATCTTTTCAGAAAGGATCTTGGGTACTTTTTTTGCTGAAAGCCTCTCTGAGAAGTTTTGTTTCTGAATTCATCCTCTTTAAACGGTTATAGCTCCTAAGTGACCATTTAAAAATAAAAAAAAATTAACTGATGTTTATTTTTGATATTTTTAATTTTGTATTTTTTGCATGCTACATCCCTCTCAGCAGTTTCTCTTAATTCATCCTCTTTAAATGGTTTTATATCTTTAAAAAAAAACTTTTTTTTTTAATATATATAAGCCTGTTCACAACACAAACACTGTTTATTATGAGCACGAGTTTAAAAGTGGATTCTGATGTCACTGTTTTTATCATTTATCAGTTTGTGATTTTAATTAAATCATTCGTCTGTCATCATTTTTGTTCTTGTACTGTGGACTTGCCTATTCTCAGGGAATTAGAATGGGTTTTAAAACATTATAGTTGGTATGAACTGGCCTTTATTGTTGTCTAGTATTGATGCTAATGGTGTGTATTTTGTATGTGTGTTCAGTGTACACCTGTAAGCTCTCAGAGGAAGAACACCCTCTCTTCCTGCGTCTGGTGGCGGGACCCTGTACAAATGCGCTCAGCTTCGTCCTGAAGGAGCAGCAGACCGGGGAAGTCCTGGTGAGCATTCACTTTAGGTTTCTATCTCAATCCTATATTCATAAAAACGAGCGTTCATGACACACATCTTCCTCTTGTTCATCAGTGGGATGCGTTCTCCATCCCTGAGCTGCAGAACTTCCTCCGCATCTTGGATAAAGAGGAACAGGACCAGGTTTCCTCGATAACTAAACGCTACACGGCCTACAGAGAGAAACTGGAGGAGGCCATGAGAGCGACGGGCTGCCCGGGATAAAGCCGGCGCGTTATGTGAAGGAACTGTAGCACTGCTGCCTCTAGTGGTCACTGTGTGTAATGAACACTTGTTAGGTGTCACCGTGCCAAGCGGACACCAATCTCAGAAACTCAGAGGAGAGCACTGAGCTCCCAGAATGCACCTCAGGTGCCATATTTACCCATCCACCCTCTTTCACGCTTTCATGTTCTCTGTTCTTTTACCTCTTGTGAACGATGCAAATGTGGAAATCAGATCTGGTTTTTATTTAATTATTGGATGCTGTGGTTTGTACATATTTCTGTTTGTTGTTTTAATTTATGTGGGTGAATTTTATTTTATTTTATTTTTTATTTTACAAAAAGAGTCTTATTTTATGGCAAATATACTTATCGACCGGAAACTGATGGGACTGGGGATTTTATTTTATTTTATTTTATATTAAAAACCAAATTACATAATGTGCCCTACCAAAGAGTGTTGATGTGCTGTTGACAAAGTGATGACCTGACGGCCTGAGACCAAACAGGAAGTGCATATTTGTGATAGAGAAGATAGGATGATGTAGGGACAGGAAATGAGGCTGAAGCAAAGTCATATTCATTAGTCTCTGAACGAATGGCTTAAATGCAAACAAAAGGCTTTTTAGAAGTAGGCATTCTTAGGTGATGTGCTGGGATTGGAACTGAACAGATTCAGGAAGTTGGCGAAGGAGCATAGAGGATGTTGGAAAGTATGCGGGAAGTGTCATGCAGCGGTTTTGGAGCAGATTTGACTGATGTCGGTCGGGTCAGACGGTCTTTCACAGTAAACGATGGGTTGAGTTTAAGTAGAAAATCAGTGAACAGGGCTTTGCTGGGCTTTCACCTCCCATCAGCAAACCCTGGGAAACACGTTAGAGGATGTCTTCAAGATAAACGACTGAATAGACAAGTAATGAAGATTGTTTGTTTTGAAGCTACAGCCTGAAAATAGTAGATTTAAGCTATATGTGTGTGTAATCACACTGATCTGATTTACTGTACCAAAAGTTAATTTCACATGCTTTTCTTCATTGCATGGAGATGTAGCTGAAACTGTTACTGTTGTGAGGTACAGCACGTTAAAAGCAGACAGTGCTACACAAGGTCGACATTTATGACAGTGTTTGAAATGATACTTGTGTATCAGTAGGTGATTTTTAATATGTATACGCATTTATGTTTCTGTATGCTAGTGCTGCATGACGGTTTTTCTGACTGGTACTGCAACATACATTGCTGTCTATTGTGACACATGCACAGGGAGGTAGTGGCACCTTATGGTCAACTGCTGTAACTACATCTCTGCAGTCTTGCTTCTCACCTGTGTCAGTTCATTTGATTATTATAGACACAGATTGCGTGTGTTTTTAAGACTTATTTCTTTATTATTATCGGTTTTATAACCTCTAACCAAAGATATAGATAAAATGCATAGTATAATTTAAGTTTGATGCAAATTGCCTGGTGCAATCAGTTTTACACCTCTAAACTGAGGTTAAATAGTCTTGTCTGATGGTTTTACCATGGCAACCTTAATTGTAAACACTGGGGTGAATAAAAATTAGAGTAATTAGTGTAATTGCTGTGTGAATATAACATCACAACAGTCTCAATACATGCAATCCAAGAGGATGTTGCAGGGGAATAAGAGCAGTAATCTTATAAATGCTTTTTGGGCACTTTATGTTTTAATTCAGGGAATTATTATTTTTTTTTTTTTGATTTATTAGTCTACATCAGATGCCTGCTGTCTTCCACTGGTTTAAAATGGCATTGCATCTAGTGGAAGTTCAGTTATGTTTTATGGAAGTGTTTTTTTGTTTTTTTTTAAATATATATAAATATATAATTAAAGCTGTTTCAGTACTTGATTTTATTTGATTTTTCTCCATAAACAAGCTTTTGTTTGTAGAGTAAGACTGTGAATGAATGTTAAACTGTATTCTTGTGTAGTAAAAGGGTGTGGATGCGAGTGAACTGCTTTAGTAATTTTTAATATACGTGCATGTGTTATATTAATTCATGCATATTTTATGGCTGTTTTAGGACATCACAGGCCAGTGCTGTTGATCTTTGTTTAACAGCATGGATAATTTAGAGATCGCTCACGAAACACTGCATTTGCCAAAATAAATCTCATTTTGTTCCACAGTTGTAATGCATACTTTGTGTATGTTTATGAATGATGTAAGTTTCATACATGGAAGACACCAGAAGTGGCATACATTGTTTCTAAGAGTAATGGACTAAATATGCATGGGTAGAATCCAGATGTCATGCATTTTTGACAATGACGGAGGTTTTTTGAGGGTTTGTATTGTTACCGATTGTGGCCTTTCTTGTTAAAGACCTGGTTTCTTTAAATAAAAAGGAAACATTTCTCTATTCCGTGCTTTTGAATTTATTTGTGCTTGTGAGGAGAATCTGGCTCGCTTGCATCATGCTGTAAAAATCCACCCATGGATAATTCATCTCACATTTGACAAGCACAAGTTTCTGCTAATTCTAATGATCTGCAACTCATTTGTCATTATTTTTATCCAAATTGCACTTTACAGAGGCAACCTACTTGCAGTTTTTTTCAAGAGGTCACACCACAAACTTTAAGCTGATTTATTAGCTTTAAACATCACACAAAACTGCAAGGTGAGGCCACAATTTACATGTGACTGGTGTGTCCTCTGCATGAACCCGTGTCAAATGTCCTCATCGCTGAGCTCAGCGGTGACTCAACGCACACTTCAGCGCCGAGAGCAGCGCGTCGTCTTTCATGGCGTCCGTGAACACAAGCTGAACTTTATACAGCTCTCAGAAAGACCTCACGACGCAACCATGTAAGTTTACACAATTTATAAAGACCGAATGTCGTATTTAAAATGACTTGTTGGGCGTTCACTTTGCATTCGCTTTTTTCATTGTTGTTCTCTTGTTGACCGTTGCGTTTTGTAGTAAGAAAGTCGCGTTTCTTTTGTGCTTTCACATCTTTTGTGTCAATTAAACATTATTTCACAACATATGATGTGGTTTTGATAATGAGATGCGCGTGCGAGTCCGGATTGCCTTTTAATATAAAGTTGCATTAAAGATGTGTAACGTTACACAGAGCACGTATTACATATTTTGTTTGGTTATATAACCGCCTAAATGCCTTTTTATAAAATTTAGTTCAGTAATAAATCATATCAATGTAAAATTGAATTTAACACAAATATGACACTTAATTTGATTCATTTTGTTAGTGACAGATTTTTATTGATTATTTGGTCATTTCTATCATTTCTGAATGCCAGCATTCGTTTTTAATGATCGTTATATGTAGTTGAATATATTTATGCTTTTAGTGAGATTTTTGTTATCATTATATATCACTGAATATTATATTATGCTATAATAATATAATATAAAAAATTGTTTTGACCTGTCATTTATTTTAATTTTTTACCAATATAATGCGTCACAGAAAATCCTGAAGGTGCATATCTGTGATTCCTGATTGCCAGAATATTTTTTTTTAATGATCATTTATATTTAGTTGAATTATTATAATACAAAGAATGTCATTTTTAAGGTTCACTGTGTCAGCTGTGTGATTTCTTTGCTATTATAATGATTTTATTTATACCAATTTTGTACAGCGTCTGAAAGTATTTCACCCGTCTCCACAGGTTAGGGGTGAGTCCTGTAAGGGTTTTATTGCTGGCAGTTGCAGTTGGTGTGTATCTCTTTCCCTCCCCTATTGATCCCAAGCCGTACATGTGAGTCTCATTGCAGATCTTGTAGTGAACCGATCTCCAAATCAAGAGATTTCAGTGAGTTTTATTGTCAGGCTGATGTATGTTTTCCAGATTCGAGGGCCCCCCACCCGCTCTGGATGGCCCTCTAGCAGTAAACAGGAGATTACAGAGAGGTCGTCGACTGTTTTCTGGTCAACTCAAAGGCCCAGAGTCTTTCACAGCTGACCAGAACGGTGAGCTCGGGCTTGTGCTTTTATCTGTTTGAACTAAGAAATGCAGTCAGGTTTCATCTCGTTGCTGTCTCTGAAGGAAACATCTACACGGGCACCGTCGACGGGAAGCTGTGGAGAATCAGCAACGGATCGCTCACTTTCATCACTCAGATGGGCCAAGACATCCCTGAATGTGGTAAACTGCTTGTGCAACTCTTATTGTGTAATGCACTTCATGTGGCTGGATGAGTATCAGCTATCACGGAGGCGTTTGCTGGAAAAACCCAGCAGCCATCACACATTAGACATGCTGAAGTGATTCACAAAGACTCAAGTGTTGTTTTATCAAAGCCTTGGCTGTTCAAAAGAGCCTTGAATGAGCATGTCTTCATTAGAGCATAACTTATCATTGTTAGTAGGCTCTCATCCTTATGTTGCAGTTTATACAAGTTTGATGCCTCTCTCTTAATTTACTGTATTTGAAATAATCAGTATGTGGGTAAAAGTGTTCTTTGGTGCATCACAAAAAGCAGAATGCACAGATAATCTGGTTTTCCTGGTCTTTTATTGTGCTATATTTGCATGTTGTGATGTTGTTGCTCATACAGGCACGAGTATGGACTATGAGCCAGTGTGTGGTCGTCCTCATGGTCTGCGACTGGACCGTGACGGACAGCTCATCGTGGCTGACTCTTATCAGGGGCTGTTCAAGGTTGACCCCTGGACTGGAGAGAAGACGTTGCTACATTCCAACAAAAAGGGTCGGTAAACCTTTGAGTCTCAAAAAAAAGAAGCTTAGCACAGTTGCTTGGTCAGTTTCACCATTTTAATGTGAATGTACTATATAGCTACTATATGTGTGTGTGTGTGTGTGTGCAGGCCTATATACAAGAACATTGTTATATTAATCATAATTATTCATTATTATTTGATATTGATACATAATTACAATAATTAGTAAGTATATTATTCTATAATTTATAATATATTAACATAATATTAAACAATATTATATATTCTATTTTTTGTAATATATTGCTATCATAATAATTAGATTTTATCATATTAAATACATTGTAATTTAATATTACATTCATTATATATGCACATACACTCACACAAATAATAAAAAATTATATATTATATAATGCATAATATTTTATATATATATATATATATATATATATATGTGGAGTTTTTTTTTTGCAAAAATAGAATTCAACAAATCATGTTTTTTCATTGTGCATTCCAATTAATCTCCACACACACACACACACACATATATATATATACTTAATTAGAATATTTACTTTTACAATATTTTGTGTATATATATATATATATATATATTATTGTTATTACTACATTTTAATTTTCTATACACATTATATATACTTTATACTTATTTATAATGTGCATATACCGTACATGAATATTTAAATAAAGAATTAATGATATAATATAATGTTTGCATAGAACATTATCGAGAGAGTATTGATTTTCTTCATCTCAGTGTACTTTGTTGCTTGAAGCAAAGCTGAAGGCTTATAAAAACATTAATATTTACAGTTTTTTGCTTCACTAAAATAAAAAAAAGGCATCATATGTAAATAACTTTTTCACATCCCTGGTAAAAGGAGCTGATGGGATTCCCTTTGGCTTTCTGAATGGTCTGGAAATATCTAAAAGCGGAAGCGTGTTTTTCACGGACTCCAGCAGTAAATGGGGAAGGCGTCACGTACGTTACGAGGTGAGCGCAGGACAGCAGAACATACCGTGCTTCGTTCAGTTAGTGAAAATATCAAAGTGCAGTCATTTCTCTGCAGGTGCTGGAGACAAACCGTCTGGGTCGCCTTCTCTCGTTTGACCCCGTGACCGGCCGTGTTCAGACCTTATTGGATTCTCTCTACATGCCTAATGGCTTTGCCTTCTCACCTGATG
This sequence comes from Enteromius radiatus, assembly GCA_032357445.1. Taxonomy (NCBI): domain Eukaryota; kingdom Metazoa; phylum Chordata; class Actinopteri; order Cypriniformes; family Cyprinidae; genus Enteromius; species Enteromius radiatus. Next base: position 1,383,140 of record JAUCMS010000079.1, read on the forward strand.
AGGACTTCCTGCTTCTAGCTGAGACCAGTATCGCACATATTATAAAGTAAGAGCTCAGCTTTGAATGTGTTCATATAATCAGGATGGTATCGTGAGAAAGACCTTCCCACTGGTTCTCAGGTTCTGGTTGAAAGGACCTAAAGCAGGCACCAAGGAGGTGGTCTTGAATAACATGATCGGTTACCCTGATAACATCCGTCTCAGTGACCATGGCACATTTTTAGTGGGCATAACCACCGTTCGATTCCATGGACGACTTTTCCCACCGTTCTTAGATCTGATTGGTCCGTATCCTGCTCTTAAACGCTTCATAGTGAAGGTGGGTAAATCTTAAATATGTGGCGTTCAGAGTTATTTCAGCATCACTGAGATATACTGTTGTAGTTTCTATTCATTTTTTAAAATTTTGTTTTTGTTTTAGTTTAACTAAAAATAATTTTTAAAACGTTGCCTTGGCAACTAGCTGAAATCAAATATACAATATGTACAATGTGTGAAAGTATATACATTTGTTAATTAATCTATAACATTTCCTACATAATCTTTTAACAAAACGTGGTTAAATATCTATTTAGGAGAAACATAAAACAGTACTTTTGAATATTTTATTTCGGTTCACTTGTATTCATTGTAACACGTTTTTAATGGTTTTAGAAGTGATATACGTGCAATCTCCATCATGAACTCTCTCATGCAGCTCATTCCTCTCAGCTGGTATAATCTTCTGCTGCCCAAGTACGGCTTGATTCTGGAGCTAGGGCCTGACGGAGAGGTGATAGACAGCCTCCACGACCCCACGGGCAGCCTCACATGGGCCGTCAGCGATGTCTTCCAGCAGGGGACACACTACTATCTGGGCAGCACTGACCTGCCGTTCCTGCCAGTGCTGGACAAGTGGAGCTGACCGTCTGAGACAGGTGGACTCTCACATGGGACAGCTTTCATAGACAACGTAAAATGGTTTAATTTTAACAACGCACTGCAGTCTTGTGAAGAAGCTGTGACTGAGTCTAGTTAAGGCATTATTATTTGTCTAAAATAGATGTTTTAATTGTGTAAGGGCCACATTTTGTTTTGTTTTATGTTTTTTCTGAACTGTGAAATGCACTGGTCAACATGTGCCTAGAAATGGAAGATAAAATCATTTTTAACCATAGCTGTTCCCAATAAAGAAAATAAAATAATGTAATGCAAAAGACAGCAATAACATGTTGCACTATTCAGTGGGAGGAATATTAAAATATTAAAAATGCATCAAAAATTTTGAACAGAATTGCAATTAGATTATGTATAATATTACATAAAAATATTCTAAAATATATATATTGCAAATTTGCAATGATATTATATGTAATACAAATACTATAATACATAAAATATTTAAAATGGTAAAACTTCTATTATCATTTTAGTTATATATATATATATATATATTGTCCTCTTATTCTCTCTTTATTTTGCATAAAAACATTAGCTAAATAAATTCATCATAATTTAGCAAAAAAACTAAACAAAACACTACAACAAAAGTTATTTCAGAATGCTTTTATCAATCAAACACACAAGACAAATGTCCACATCAACCATTGCAATGCTACTAACAAATATGATGAAAGAATTATGTGCAAAACGCCATAAAACACGTCAGGCATGTCACAGACTGAAAAGTGCTTCACTGAACGGATACATTGAAGTATTGTGAGAAAGATCTGCTTATCCCTCTCTTTCACTTTGGGTGATTCGAGACATTGCCAATCACAGCAGAAGACTGATGAAGGTTAGATAGTTATCTGAAAGTTAAACGGTCCCTTTTTTTCCCCTCAAAGAACCAAAAATACATCTGATCCACAGCTTTGGCTCATTCACAACTGATATCTGTCAAACACAACTCAGAAAAGAAACAAATTAAAAGACAATAATGGAATAAATACAGTATTTGCACTTAGCTAGTGAATCTTTTAGTTGTGTAACTCAAGTGAAATGCCTATCCAAAAACAGCATGTGACAGGAACTGAAGTGAGAGAATATTTTTATATAATATAATGTATATTGTGTATTAAAAATACTGTAGTTCATTATTGTGTGCAAGCCTACTTCTGCTATTTGATTAAAAAAGGAACAAAAAACATAACACAGCTTTTAATCTCATAATTCGAACTTAAAAAAAATTACAATTACATTATTCTGTGATATACAAACAAACAAAAAACTATTGTTAGAATTCTCTTTTTTTTCAAAATGCAACTTTATATTTTGCAATTGGAAAAAAGGTCCAAGTTATGATATAAATGCAGAATTGCGAAGTGAAAAAAAAAATCAAATTTTTATCCTGTAGCCAAAAACAAACTTCCATTCTAAGTGTTTATCATAAAAGGCAGACTTACTGTGAATACTTTTATAACTTAATATGTGGAGTGAAATGTTTCAGACAAACAAATAATCGTACAATTTCCAAATGCATTACAAAATATCGAGTTCAAGTTCTGCTTAAAGCAAAAGTAAAACAAACTTTTCAAAACATGAAAACAAAGACAATATCCTGTGTTATTATTAAAGCAGCAAAACAGAATATTAATTGAGAATCAAGAGGAATATGATGAATGCTCTCACGGATGTGTGTCAGCCGGCAGTTTGGGAGGATCTGATGTGAATGAGAGCTGGAGGGGATGAAACTCGTCCCGTCTGAAAGTGTCTGTGGAGGGTTTGGTACCCTGGGCACACCCTGATGACCTCATCAGAGGAGAGACTGGGCGTCTTTGGGGGAACATCAGGATATAAAGGCAACAAGAGGGCTTGTTTTTCAGTGCCCTTTATTCTTTCCCTCCATTTGTCTTGTTTCTGCAAACCTCACCATGCTCTACAACAGCGTCTGGCGTCGTTTGTTTCTGTGAGGCACGAGGCTGCTGAACATCAGCCGAGGATCAAACCTGAACCTAGTGAAACAGTGACAAGCGAGCTGTAAGTTTGATGTTAATAATAATCCAGCTATTCCCGGTGAATGCTGATTGTTGATGTGTTAAGGAAACACTGACTGTGAGTCGTAGACGCCTGGCGTTCTGCAGGACTGTCCCGAGCAGGACTGCAGCATCATTAGACGGTGGTTCATCTTCTCCAGGACCTCCTGATCGATGCTCTTGGCAATGTTACTAAGCTGAAATGGGTCTGCCGTCAAATTATAGACCTCCACAAAGACCTGCAAGCAAAGAAGGTGTGCAATTATATATATATATGACCCTGGAGCACTCAAGTCTCTGGGGTATATTTATAGCAAAAGCCAAAAGTACATGCATGGGTCAAAAATACTGCTGCTTCTTTTATGCCAGAAAGCATTAGTATATTAAGTAAAGATCAACTGAAGATATTTTTTTTAATAATTTGGACAACTTTAAAGGTGATTTTCTCAGTAGTTGTATCTCGGGCAAATATGGTCCTATCCTAACAAACTACAAAATACAATTAACTAACACAATAAAACATGTTAACATAATAAAGAACATGCTTTAAAAAAAAAAACTTTGTTTAATTATGTATTATAAACATGCGTTTATTCAGTATTACGTATCTATATATAATTACATATAATGCATAAAAATATTAAAATACATAAAATAATATAAGATACTGTAATAATTATATATAATGCATCCAATTTATATACTATAACGTGTGTAATACACACAAATTAATATGAATTATTCATATACAATATAGTTAATACATATTAAATATAATTTTTTTAACTGTTGGAAGCACTAGAATGTATTTTTACCTCGTTATCATCAAATTCACAGTACTGCAAGTTGGCAGTCTGTGCTACCGTGCGAACGCAGGCGTACGTGTTATTGTACGAGTCCTCACACACACAGTCGGGGAAACACTCCTGCAGAGACAACAGCTGTGTTATAGCACTCATTTTTTATGATTACTGTAACGACCGTTTATTTGTGGCTCGCAGAGCCTCACCGAGACCCCAGGGCCCAGCAGAGGGCAGGCAGGGTCTGAGATGTTGCTCCCTTCTCCCTCATATTCCACCAGTACATCAGATCTCCACGTGCTGCTGTTTCCTTTACCAGTCTGAGACAAAGACATGACAAATCAAACACAAACCCCTGTTTATCTATCACTCATGTTAATTATACTGGATGTGCAGCAAGACACACTACAAAAAAACATGCATTATGCCCAAAATAAGCAAGAATGCCAATAGTTCAAGCCATTTTTATTCAATTATTTCAAAGTTAAATTTAAACAGGATTCACCATGATAGGAAGAAATGACATCCCGTCCATCTGAGTTTCATTGACGCTGTATCCGGCAATGTCTAGAATTGTTGGGCCCAAATCCACATTTGCTATAAGTAACTGTTAAAACAGATAAATTATTAATTATTTATTAATTCAATTATAATTAATAAAATAAATTATTTATTTTAATTATTACTTTAAAAGAGCTGATACATTTTATACAAGTTATTTTCTGTTCATGTAAATATATATACACAGTATTATTATAGCAAAACATCACAAACAAATCTGGTGTAGAATCCAAACTTGTTTGAAAAAAAAAACAAGTGCACAAAATTCCAATAATAAAAAATAAAATCAAACAGACAAATAAATAAAAATTTTACAATGCGAGAAAGTAAAAATAAAAAAAGGTAAAAAAAACAAAAACAAAACCCAAATACAATAAACAAATTTTAATTAAAAACTAATATATAATATTAAATATGTACTGTATATATATATATATATATATATATATATAGAGAGAGAGAGAGAGAGAGAGAGAGAGAGAGAGAGAGAGAGAGAGATTAAATTGGTGATTCCAGGGCTGGACATTAATGCTTCATTAACGCCAGACACGTAACATGATTGAAACATCCATTTCCAAAAATAACAATGTTATGCAATGTTAAACACCAAAACGCAAGGATATTATATAAAGCCCGACAAAATAGAGCCCCCCCCACGTAACAAATCCCAATTTAATCCCTGTATGTGTATATATATATATATATATATAACAATTTTAAATGCTTGTTTACATTACCGGGCTTGTCTGGTTAGGTTTGATATTAGGCCCTCGCACCAACAGAGGAACTCTGATATCAAATTCATAGAGTTGCCTCTTATCCATCGGAAGAGAAAACTGGCCTACGAGAAGAAACAGACACATGACTAAATAAAAGCTAGCTAAAGTGGAGGAAAACACATTTCACCGCTATATAACTCGTCGTGTACCAGTGTGGTATCCGTTGTCAGAGGTGAAAATGATGTAAGTGTTGCCAAGCTCTCCTCTGACCTCCAACTTTCGCACCACCTTCTCCACCAGGTCATCTACTGACAGTAAAGTGCGCCACCTGGTGGAGCAGATCACCATGTTACTTCACGTGCAGTATTAATATCAAGTGCGAGATTTAAAAGCATCTGAATACCGCTTTCTGTAGGCGTTATCCAAGAACTCCACTGAAGAGTTTGTCATGGGCGTCTTTGCTTGCCTGATGAGCCAGTGCTTGTCCTGAAATGCAGGTTGAAATGCTGTGACATGCTCAAAACCATCCAGTCAGAATATTTCAGAAACATCAGGCCCTTACCTTGCCGTGTGTGTTAAAGCTAGGGTCTCTTGGTGCTTTAATGTCTGTAAAACTGCTCTCGTACTGAGGAGCGGCGGTCCAGGGTGAGTGCGGGGCCGGTGCGGACACCATCATGAAGAAAGGCCTGCGGTTAGACTTGTTTTCCAGGAAGTCAATGGAAATATTGGCCTGGACGGAATCAGAAGCCATTTAACGTCAGCTGCATGAGGTTTGACATAGTCTCATGAACACAGGTGAGATCTGATCATACCAGAACATCTGTAAGGTAGTCCTCGCTGTAGTTCTGTCCATGCCGCTGCGCCCTGCCGTTCACTGACAGCGTGTAGTTGTAGTATTTGGAGTTTCTCTCCTGGAGGGATCATTGTAAATATTTCACTTAAACAAATCTGCTTTAGAATCTAAACTTGTTTTTAAAAACCTGAAAATAAATAAAAAATTCAAAAGAAAAGGTTGTATATATATATATATATATATATATATATTAAAGAAATGCAGTAATAAAAATACAAATAATAACATTTAAATAAATAAATCTGCTCTTAATGTCACCGTGAGCTACTGTATAAATCATGGGAGCTGCTAATAGGAAAATAATTAGCATGGCTCCAGAAAATTTACTTTTCTCTTCTGGATTAATTTCTTGCACAAGTTCTTGTACCAGCTTCCCAAACGTGCTTTATTTTAGGCTACAAATTGTTTTCCTAACCTTCTGCTTAAATTAGATTTTGCTGCACTGATGGGAAAGGTTGAAGGGCTTGTCATTTCTCTATAATTTAGTAGAGAAGCTTGATTACACTCACAAACCTTTTTATTTTATTTTTTTCTTTATATTTTATTCATTTATTTTATTCTTGATTAGCTTTTACTCTTTTTTTAATGTCCTCTTCTAAACCATTATAGGTTTTTTTATATTTAGGATTTTTTTTTTTTTTTTAATGTTTAGTTTATTAGCTTTTTTATATATTCGTTAATTGTTTTACTTAAATAAAAAAAAATCCCTTTTATTTCAGTTAGTTGTACAATTGCTGTAGATGAACAGTGAAAAATAATTTACAAATGATTACATTATTAAATGATACAGCACTGATAAATCTCCTGTCATTTTCTTACCAAGGCGAACCAGTGATCCCAGCCTGGAGGAACGTGCTCCACACCACCTGCTCTTTTATTCCCGTACTGTAGCAGAGAAACAGACATGGATGATTCAGTGTAACAGGCTGTCTACTGATTCACCCAAAGAAAAGATTTCATCACAATGAAAGCTCCCAGTATGTGTCTTTACCTCATTCAGATACTTCCCAGCAAAGAAGGTCTGATAGATGCCGTGTTTCTGAAGGAAGGCAGGGAAAGTCTCTGGCTCTTGGGTCTTCTGCCATGCAGTGCTGCTGCAGTTGCCCTCCAGCGTATTGTTGACCACATGATGGTTATGAGGGTATTTGCCCGTCAGGATGCTCGCCCGGCTGGGACAGCAAAGGGGACTGGCGACAAACTGTAGAGAAGAGAGAAGAAAAGACAAGACGCTGTGCAAAATGACAGATGCAATGGCAAACATGCATGCTGGCTGATGCTCAGTGCACATTTTACTTGCCATGTCTAACAAATCTATAAAAATGATCATGTTGCATGACATGCAATATCCCATAGCACTCGTGTACAACAAGGAACAGATCCAGCACAATTTCTACTTACTGTGTTTGTAAAGGTTATCCCAAGATCACCTATCAGCTTTTTAGTCTTCACTAATGGGATCTGTAAAATGAAAGATGTCAAGATGCAGATGCAAGATGATGCAGCTCGATTACTTAGCAACGATACATAAAGTAAAATGCGTGGAGAAAATCACGACCACAGAGAACTATTTAATGTTAATTAGAAAGTATAACTTACTCACCATTCCCCCAATAGACACATCTAGATCATCAGTTAGGATTAAAACTATATTCGGTCTGGGATTCATTTTAGCCTCGGCCAGATTGTTACAATGCAAAGTGACGCAGATGAGAATAAAATGCAATATTACTAACGGAAACGAAACCATCTTTAATCCCGAGTTAAAAATAAACAAAGCCATGACCTAAACCAGGATATTTTCTTGGGATAAAAGCATTAGATAGTGTTAAAGAAAACGCTGCTTTAGAGGAGCAGCTAGCTTGCCTTGTCTTGTGTACGAAATTGCGAATCATACTATGGCGACGTTTTGCCTCATGAATATTAACGAGACATTCTGACGTTGCTTGGTTACCTCCAGAGCCATAGAGAGAGATGGCTCTGGTTACCTCTTGCCGCGTCTGGTCACGTAGCCTAATTAATATTCATATACCAAGCCTGCAGCAAAGTAGGATTCGCTAATTCGCAAGCATACTATAACGCCCACCTACCAACGTCTGCCTGACAGCCAATCAGATTCCAGTCCATCACTTTGCGTGATTAATATTCATGCGCTTACCCGTCCCCATAGTAGGATTAATAAAACTTTCCTGTTTCAGTCATGTGGGGAGACGGAACCCCCGGTCAGCTGATGTTTACGCTCAAAGGCATGATGTCATTCAAAAAATTCATGTTTTATGGGTTATGTGATCTCTTTTTTATCATGTCTACAACTTAAATCCCTTTTACGTCACAAAAATTGTATGTTAATAATAAAGCCTACCATATAGAAATATTAAACTTAATGCAGGTTATCGCTTTAAATTTGAAAACCAGAGGACCTCTTTAACCATTTCAAAATTTTAAAAATCATTTTAACGATATTTTAAACTTATTAACTTATTTTACCTTGAAAAATACGTTCGAGATAAAATTGACGTGTTTTTAAATTGATTTTAGTAAATTAAACTGCAAAAAGATTTGCAAAAATAGTATTTGTAATATATAATACGATATATGCATTTTCATGTCGGCTATATCCTTATATATGATATTATAAACGTAATTTTTACCTGATACTATTTATATGTTTATTTGAATGCATTAATTTGCAAACAATTGATGAGTATTTTTATTTTTAAAATGTTATTGTAGTGAACAAAAAACAAATGCTATATATTTCTCATTCACCTATGGTTTAAAAACTTTGTTTAAAAAGTTTCAGAGGTGGGTTGAACTATTCCTGCTGCAGGGGCGTGCAATCAGGATTTAGTCCGTTCAGGAAGGAAACTGGAGCCTGGGAAAGGCGCCGCCAACCCCGCTCAAGGAATGGAACACACCCGGAACTCGAGTTCCTTATTGATTCATCTAAAACACTCTTTGGTTTGTACCTGTGGGCAGCATGTGTTCACGAATGTGTAATGTTGAACTTTAAAGAGGGCTGAAACATGTCTGGGGTGCAAGTGGCCAAAGAGGAACTTAAGGAGATAGACATATGTGACATCTGCTCGGAGGAGGAGAGCGGAGTTTTTCTCAGCTCAGGTGCGTCGTACCTTGACGGCTTCTCATCGTTTCACAAATGGGCTTCAAAGGGACTTTCAGTCTCGGACGGAAACCGTGAGTGCGCCAAAACAGCTTCAGTGTCGCTATGCAAGTGCGCAAAAGTGTCTAATGGAGCAGCAGCTGGAGAGATCCGTATGGCAGGAGGAGGAGGAGGAGGAGGTCTCCATGAAGCATGTGTGTATTCGGACGAAGAGGATCTAAGAGCGCCCCGCGCATCATCTATAATGAACTGTCTGTTAGTGGAGCTCTATGACACGTACAGTAATAATGTCAGAGGGGTGGACAGCTCGACCGAAGCCTCCAGCTCAGATGCCTTCCTGGGCAGGAGTAACTCTGGCTCCAACTTTCTCCAAGAACTTCAGGAGAAGCACACGAGGCGTCATCAGATGAAATACCTGGCTCAAAAAGGTGAGCGCCGCTGCATTTCACTCAAACTGCCCATTTACTCTTATTTATGTGAATTATACACTATCATTATTCAAAAAGCTTAGAATTATGGTTATGTTTTTGAAAGAAGACTTTTATGCTCACAAAGGCTGCATTTATATAGGCTGTGTAAAAACAGTAAATATTGTGTAAATATAGGTTTTCTATATTAATCTGTTGAAATTAATTAATTAATTCCTGTGGTCAAAGATGAATTCAGCATCTTTATTCCAGTCTTCAGTGTCACATGATCCTATGTATGACAGTATATACATAACTTAAATTAACAAAGTGAATTTGTAAACCCATTTATTTACATTTCAGCTGTGATTTTGCTTCTGGAGCGACACTTACTCTTAGGCAATATTAAAAGAAACAATTAATCAATATGATTAGGTTGTTTGAAATGGATTTAGCTGAAGTATATTGTGCCACATTGCAGAACTGACCCATTTATAATGCCACTCTGAAAGCCAGTTAAATCTTAACTCTTTGTTTGTGGAAGGAATTTAATTGTTGTCTCAGCTGCTCGGGTTCTTTGTAGGCCGTAATGACAATTTACATACAGAGGTCTTTTGTGCACTTGTATACAGTGTTAAGTCAATCTTAATGATCTTAATCTGTTTCCATAAGTTCCAACTCATTAATTTGAGATTTGGGTGGTTTTTAATTTACTATAAAATGAATGGATGTCCTATGGATTTGAAGCAGCTTTATTTTGTGCTCAGGTCCGGAGGAGCTGAAGTGGATCGTTCAGGAAGTCAAGTATCGTATTGGCGTGCAGTCGGCTAAACTGGTGCGTCAGGTCAAGAGGAAGGACAGACTTCGGCAGAAGTTTCAGAAGAACTGCGATATAGTCACCGCCTGCCTGCAAGCCGTCTCTCAGAAAAGACGTAATTACAAATCATTCTCTCATTTCACTCCTCTTCCATTCATAATGTCCTTAAGTAGTCAGTCTTATATTACAAAAGGCTTTCTTTGCTATTTAAAGACTAATGTATTCTAGATCGAAAGCACGTCTTTGTTTTCACTGACACTTGATGTCTGTTACTGTATTCCTTAAAGGAGTAGTTCACCTGAAAATGAAAATTTGCTAAAATGTATACTCACCCTCAGGCCATCCGAGACCTAGATTAGTTTTTCTTAATTGACCAGATTTGGAAAGATACAGCTTTATGTCATTCACTCACCAACAAATCCTCTGCAGTGAATGGGTGCCGTCAGAATGAGCCCAAACAGCTGATAAAAACATCACAATAATCCACAACACTAATCAATTGACATCTTGTAAAGTCAAAAGCTGCACTTTTGTGAGAACCAGTCCATCAAGAAGTTTTTAACTTCAAACCGTTTTCAGATAAAATGAATCCTTTTCCCATTAATAATCATAATAATAATTAATCAATAATTGTTAATAATTCATAATACTCATAATAATCACGAACTCGTGAAATATGTCACAAGACATTAATTGATGGACTGGAGTCATGTGGATTATTGTTGTATTTTTCTAAGCTGTTTGCACTCTCTTTCTGACGGCACCCATTCACTGGAGAAGATCCACTTGTGATCAAGTGGTTTGATGCTAAATTTCCCCAAATCTGTCCTGCTGAAGAAACAAGCTCATATGCATCTCAGATGGCCTGAAGAGGAGTAAATCTAAAAAACACCCTAATTTTTGGAATGAATGAATTCCTTTAAAGTAGTGTGTAATATAGTTTAGGTAGTGGTTGCTGAAAAGCTTTGGGTCCCTTTAGTGTATTTTTATTACTTGACTTTGTTCTAGTTCTCTGTTGATGTTTTAGGAGACAGTGGTCTCTAGTGTTGGGTTCGAGTACACCTTTGTCGAGTCCGAGACGAGACAAGTCCATAACCTATCGAGTCCAAGTCCAAGTCAGAGTCCAAAAGGAGCCGAGTTGGACTCAAGTCCGAGTCCTTAATGTTCGAGTCCGAGTCGAGTCCAGACGAGTGCAG